>KN727028.1:2323-31923 GCA_000816745.1 Ancylostoma duodenale
AGTGGTGTGTTTTTTTTTTTGTTTTTACGTAGCTGTTTTTCCTGAAAAGGGTAACATCCTCACCTGGCAAAGAGCTCATCCGCGGGGCAATCAGCTCCTGGTTCTTTCCTGATAGTTGGTCCGAGTTTTCAAACAAATGTACCCTCTAACTCTTTCAGAACACGTATTTTCGATTGTCACAGAGAGATACACTAGGAGAAGACCGGGGATAAGACTTACCTTCAATTTTCTTCCCCAAGTTTTCATAAAGGAACGGCTGCGAATGTAGTAAATTTAGATCCGTGGATGCCAGAATCAATGCCAGCGAAATAAGCGGAACACAACTTTTCCTTCACGAACTTCTTGAAAACTTAAGAATCCTCTCCGAAACGAGTTCTGATGGAAGATACTTCAGCAAACATATTTCCTGTTCCACGAGTCTCCCTTCCGATACCACGCGCTTCGCTGGTCATGAAAAGGCTTGAGCAAACCAATACGAACGCGGACGACTTCATAGTTTTCGGACGAGACTCGGCCATGCTTGTTTAGCTCATGTAGCGAGCAGTTTTGTAAACACGATGGCGCGAGGTTCATTGCGAAGCGCAGCCCCCACCAGATTACGCCTTTCCGTTCCAGTTGGCCCGCTGATTGAGCTGCTTGAGCGCCACTACTAGATGAGAGCCGGCCATCTTGGTCCGCTCGGGGAACACTTTGTCGCCATGCCTTGTCGGGCTGGGCTCACTTCCCTCGCATCAGTTACAACAGAAACAATCTTGAAGAAAATGAGTACGTAGATGTAACGCTTTTTTTCAAAACTTTGTTTTATCATACCGCAAAATTCAATCTGCAAATTCAAAGATTCTGAAGCAGCAATATTTCCTGGACAAAATCAAGAATCTGATCTGGCCCGAACAGTACCCTGGAACCTTAGCACACTTTGACTCCAAAGCTTTACCGACAACGAGATGAATTCTGCATAACCTCTTACAGTAATCAACGCGTGAAGTGAAATGCACTTGACATGCAGTGCCCCCTGAGAACTGAACGGAAAGAGATTCTTCGAATCTATTCATTTTTTAAAACTTTTTTTCTCTCCTTGGCTTTTTACTATGCTTCCTATGAAAATAGATAAAATCAAACCCACGGGCACGTTCTCGTCAAGTTAGGCTCTCATGGTGCAGTTGTATTCGCGTTAACACAATTTATCTCACGCATTAATTACGGTAAGGCGGATCAAAGCGGTTGTGCAGGATTCACTGTTGAGACTACCCATGCTGAATGTGGTAATGTACTCAAATATACCCTTTTCCTGGCACCCAGCAGATAGCACAAAGGAGGCCATCACTCATCAACCCACGTCTACCCATATTTGACGTCGTCCTGCTATCCACGACGCTGCTACCCATAGGTAACCATATCATGGGTATGAGGTTACTCATCCTTCCAGTGATGTATCTATCCGAGCTCTGCATTCATGTGGTCCAAAGGCCGCATGTATCATTGAGATTACCCACGGGCACTATTCAACTTTACTGGCCCCAAAATCTTCAAAAAAAATTTTTTTTAGCCGAAACTTCGCCTAGAGAGGTTATTTGAGGTGCTGAGCACGAATATCGTATCCGTTTTCCACCGTAACCCCATTTTTGTAGGGTTACAGTAGGGTAAGGGTAAATACGGCACCTCACAGAATTTGCTCAAATTTTGCACAATGGGGTTATTTGGGGTGCTGAATACGAATATGAACTTTATTTTGCATGTCTCCTTCATTTTGTTCCCAAAGTCGGCATTTTCTCCCAATTTCGTACCGTATACCTACCGCATCTGTATGAAAATGAGGTTACGGTACAAAACAGATACGATATTCGTGATCAGCGCCTTGAACAACCCCTCTATACAAAAATTGAGCGAATTCTGTGAGGTACCGTATTTACCCTTACCCTACCGCAACCCTGCAAAAATGGGGTTACGGTACAAAACGGATACGATATTCGTGTTCAGCACCTCAAATAGCACCCCTAGGCGAAGCTTCGGCCAAAAATTTTTCCTGAAGATTTTGGGGCCAGTAAGGTTGAATAGTGCCAATCCCAATGATGCATTCCGACCCAGGAATTTCAAGTCCTGACAAGACCTTTCGCGACTCGCGCCGCACTGGCCCACCAGCCAGCTGCGGCCCCGTGGTGTCCTTGGGCCGCGCGTCCTCTGCGGGTGGCGTGGCCGCCGTCTGCAGCCTTTGTGCTGCAGCCCAGCTGATTCCTTTGCGTCTCGGGCGCTCTGGTCGTCTGACTCCGCCTCGTGTCGTAGCCGTCCGCGGGTGTCTGCGTCTCCGCGGAATGCACGCTCTTCGGCGCTCTCTGCCAGCGTGCTGCCCTTTTTGGCGCTGCGCCAAGCTCTGTTTGATTCGCCACGGCGCTGTTTCACGCCTCTTCCATTCGTGGTGGCCATTCGTTTTCGTCGCCATTCCTTCGTTCATTTCTTTCTTCTCCTTGGATGGAAGTTGTTTCGTAGAAGTGGTTGCCGCTTAGGGAACACTCCTTATTGCTGTCGTTCTGAGAAATCCGCTCTTGAAGCGTGTATTTCCGTTTTTTCCCTGATTTTTGACGGTTATTTGGATGTAGTATGAGTACAAAATGGGCACTCCTCAGTTTAAACTTTGAGGTTTATACAGCAGACGGTAGCTAGGTACTACCTTCGGGATTTTCCTTCTTTTCGTCTCATTTTTTAGTCTATGAGCATATTTTCTTTCCATTTTTGGGCCTACCACTGGTCTGTAGCTAGCTGGTTTTATCCTTGCCTTAGCGCTATTAGTTTCAGGTTCTTAAATAGGCAAATTCTTACCTTTTATTTTTTTTCCATTATTTCTTTGACTTGCACCGCAATGACTCATGGTAATGTCCTTATAGGTATGCCGTTTCGTCATTTTCTGCTATTGCTAGTTGGTGGCGAAATTTCTGCAGAATCCAAGTTGGTTGTGGTTCTAGCTCACCTATCACGAGAAATGTTCCTTTTTTCGGGTTATTTCTGATTTTTTACAAGTCACCATTTGGGAAGTTTTTTTTGGAAATCTAGAATTAACGCTTAACTTCCTCGTTTTGAAGGTTTTATTTTTAGGAAGTGTAGTCCTATTTTCGCTTACCAACACCGTTAAGAGATGCTGTCGACACCACTGTCTGCATTTTGTTTCGCTGCTTCACATAGTTAGCATTTCAATTGTCCATATTGATTTTACAAGGCATTGCTTATATTTAAAGCTGCGCTGCGTCAAATATCACGACACCTCTCTTATTTCGTGTTGGCTAGGACTGTCATCGTTTCGCAGTTTCTGCCAGAGTTTTGTTTTCTTTTTCATCTTTTTCATCACAGTCCTTCGTGTTCACGAAAGCCACCACTCCAGCACATACGATGACCCTCGTAGAGAGTGCTTTGGTTGTCGTTCAACTTTACACGCACGATCGATCGCGTGGAATTTATGGAATTTGGCCAGTGAGCTGCGCGATCTTCCTAAGATATGATTGTCATGTCGTCGGGGCTGAAATCTTCGTTCGGCCTTGGATGTTTGTGTTGGAATTGCAACTGCCTGCAGCGAGGTGCGTCTGTTTCGTCATCTTTTCAATCTATTACTCCAGTTAATTATGAGTAGTCGTTGTAAAGTAAAGTTGTGGAGCAACAATACGTTTATGCATTTCCTCATTACAGTGGACAAGTATATATGTCCACAACCTTTTTTTTTGGGCACGAAATCTTATTTTACTCAGTTCCTTAAATGGATGTCCACTTATTCCTTCTTATGCGTTTCCTCTTCTTCAACTACTAAGCTGTTACAATTTTGTAAGTGGCAGGTTGAAGGCGATGCTTAAAATAATTCAATTTCTATAAATGCACGTGACTTATTAGGTATCGGGCCGCGTTTGTCGAAGTCGCTGCGGGTGGTAGTTGAAGCGGATTTGCATATTCGTAGATTCATCGGGTGGCGCGAAGAATGCGCAAAATGCGCTGTCGGCACCCGGTTTGTCTCACCTTCTTCACGTTATGTACTTATTTCATGAGGTATCCCGTGTCTTTCATTAGTACTCTGTGTTAAAGGATAATCAGACGTATGCATTGCTTTTGATATAGGCACTTCAACTTGTTTCTTCAACAGTACTGACTTTCATCCACGAGCACTAGTAAAAACAAGCAATGGAGGCATTTGAAGGTGTGAGTGCGGCCTCGTGCACGAGTCACAGGGTGACATCACGCAATCCTTGAAATTTGTTATGATTTGTGACTGGGAGGAGGAAGGCGACCCTCCATTTGCAGTGTGAGCACTACGGAAGTGGGAGGGACGCAGTGTGATTGTAAACGTGGATGGTTACTCCGATGGTTCGCTATTTTTGTGGAAAAGTAGGACTTCGGTTTCTGTCTGCTTATTTCACTAGAAATTCTATTCTCAAGAGAAGTATCGGAAAATCACTTGAATTCTGTTTGATTTCTTCAAGTCGTACAAATTCGCACAGAATTGGCTGGATGCTAGGAGAATATTTATTTTTATTTTATCATCGGATCCCTAAGAAAATGCCCAGTACAAGTCAATCCTGCTGCAGTATGCACTGTTTCCTCTTATTATTTTTTTCACAGAAGCTTTGAAGAGCACGAGTAGTCATGCCAAATTGCAGAACTTATCCATTCCCACTTCTAAAATTTCACGGATGATTTCTCGTTGGAAAGTGTTGGAGTAAGCTTGTAATAGCACTTTTTCGACGAACTTCGATCAGTCGGTCATTCGCTACTATCAGCGAGGATCTTTAGCGTCAGGCGCTTGCTATCACTACTTTTAGTTCAGAGATCATCTGCAAATCAGCGTATCTTCTTGTCATCACGTTCCACACGGTCTCTCGAAACCCAATTTTATTAGTGCCAGTCATAATTGGGTATAAAAAAATAATCACTCCATATCCACTCTTATTCCTGTTTTTTTTTTTGTTGAACTACAAAAATCTACCTTCAACAGCTTCTGTTGTGGGATTCGTGGCATTCATGGGGTGGTTCTATTCTTCTCGTTACTCTAATTTGAAGGAGTTTCTAGAGTGACATGTGATGTGTACTGCTCTTCTCTTCTCACATTTGTCATCACTGTCTGAGACGAATCCTTCATACCAAGTACCTTGATTTCTACTAGGAGAACTCGACCACTTTAGAACGGCGGGTGGATTACTTTCTTCCCGGAGCGTTCGTGAATCCCAACACTGAAATGGGTCAGGGGCAGAACATTTCGAAAGAAATTATGCACATAGGGAGCTACTGGACGTTTAGAGATTGCAAGTATGCATGAAAGGTCTTGTTTATAATAGTCGACAAGCAGTTCGTTCGCTTACATTTCCACGCATCTCCATGTATCAATAATGTGGGAGAGAGAGGACTGCGTCGCAGTTAACAAAAAGAAGAAAGGATTCATAGTCGGCAGTTCCCATAGGAACAACTGCGAGTTCCTCTGCTATTCCGTGTTTGTGCAGCTCTTCGGAGTCCAACAGTATTTTTTGCTGACACCACTCGTAACCCCATATACAATACGAAGCCATAATATTCCGAGAAATTATATACTAGTACTTTCGCCTGAATAGGTAAGAGGAGCAAAACATATTTGTTTCTCGGGCATGGTTCGTCAACATGAGCGCTTAAGTGCGGTTGGCCTCCTTCAGACAAAGAATTACGGTATTGTATGACCAACACGGTTGATCTCAACTGTAAACAACCGGCAAAAGTTCGCACCTGTAGCAATTGTTCGTTTTTTCTTCAATAGAATTGATCGCCGCCAAAATATGGATGAGCGAAAAATTTGGTCTGGAGTTACTGCTTCACAAACCTTCACAAGTCATTATTTCTAGTTTCTTATATTAATATAGGGGATATTACTATAGATATTTTCCCGTTTTCATAAAGAACATTCAAGAAATCCCAGATTCTGCGAGAAATTCTTTGTTCTTTGAGGAGCGCAATGCTGTTTTTCTGCCAACTTTTGTCTTACTGGGGGAGGGAAGAATGTTTGTTTTGCCTCGATCTGTCGTGATTCATCGAAATGTCGATAGATAAAAAGAAGAATGGCCCACCCATTCGGTTGTTTTCGGTGTTAGCAAGAGAATGACCGATTAAAGAGATCGAAATCGTTATTTTGAAGCCGTTTTCCATCCTTTTCAATTTTCTGGACCCTGTGCCTAGTGTACTTATTGTGATTCTTTCATTAACGTTATCTCAACTTTGAGAATTAACATTTATGATTTTTCGCGTTCCTTTTCGAATGGAAGAATGTGCTTATCGATAAGCTATTTCCTCGTTTTGTGCAGGGTTTTGCACACCGCGCACTATAAACACAGTACGATCCGAATTCGTGTACGGCCCAGCACTCCTGTTGGGGCACGTATCGACTAAATGTTACTGTGTTTTTGATGTGTCGCTAGTGGTGCTAAAAGGGTGTTTTCTCGCTTTTAAGCGTCACTTTTCTTCCGCATGTTCAACGTTTGGTTTTTTTTTTGTTCATCTTATTCCTTTCCATTATCCACTTTATAGGCGCCCTATTCTCTTGCTTCAATTGCAACAAAAATATCGGCGTGTCCGCGACTATTTCGTAACATTTCTTGTCTTCACAAATACTTTCAGGGTTTAGGAACAAGTATGAAGTAAAGATTTCTGCCACCCTGCTGTCGTCGTTCTAATATTACACGCGAACTTAGCAGGGCCATTATCCTGTCTCTCGATTTTCTACTGAACTTCATTCATTTTAAGATGATGGTTTCTAATATTATGGTCATCAATGACTTAACCGCTTCTCGAATCGATGGAGCCAGGTTGGTATCTTATGAGTATAATATCCAGCTATAATCATCTTTCTTTTCTTATATTTTTTTCCATGAGTGTTTTGTAATAGTTCAGAGAATGTAGTTGTAATATACAGTGAACGTCGATGGATGTACATTTTTTTGCGGGCTCGAGAAGCAAGCGGGTGCGACTGCGCCGCTCTCGGTGGCGTCGTCGCCGTGATAGAAAACCGTAGGGTTTCCCTGATAGTTGATTAGTTTTCTTCATAGCTGGCATCAAATAGGATGAAAAACAACCAAGAAAGCCCTGATTTGTCATTACGGCTGCGATTCCGGTGTTAGCGGCGCGGCCGCGCTGCGTGCTTCCCAAGTCCGCGAGGGACGCACCTCCATCGAGGCTCACACCATCACAAGATATTGAACAATTTTTAAAAGCCTCCCTTCAGCCCTCATCTTCTGTATATTAAGTTGTCTTTTCATGTACTAATATCAGATGGGTTTAGATGTTCCGTCAAAGTTCTCGATGGTATGTGCTCAAAAATGGCGTCTTCCTCTTCTGGGAACGCCCCTTTGCAGGTGGAAGCTGCCGCGAGCTCGGAAGATTCAAGTGACAGCTGCCCACATACTCCTCACTCGAAGGTATTTTGAAGAAAAAAAAGTGCTAAACATTTTATTACCTTTTCAAATTCTCGACTTCTTGCTCACTAAGCTAGGGCAGCTCCTGGATGCTGTTGATTCTAAAATTTGTTCCATTCTTCTACAGAAACTTAGGATTACTGAGGGCATTAAGTTATTATTCTTTAATCAAGGAAGTTTGGCAACACCCTCATGTTGTCATTAAATTTTTATTTCTTCCTCACAGTCATAACCAAAACTGTTTAAGCCGACGTGAGAACAGGAAACCCATCGTAGGTGGTTTGAGGAGTAGTACAGAAATCCGCAAAAGGCAGCTTCTGTTGAGAGCTTAGTTATGCAAAAGTCTGGATTGCTTCTGAAGAAAAAACAATCACCAACGTCGTTTCAGTTGTCTCCTCATCCGCTTGCTACCATCTTTGGACAGTTCTATGCAGTAGACGACTTCGATGTGCTGGAAATGCTCGGAGAAGGATTCTTCAGCAAGGTTTCAAAGGTGTGAATTTTAGCATATTCCTCGATTTTTTCTTTAATATAAAAGACTGACTCACTATGTCCCGAAAGTGGGCGTCGATACGTGTCGACCTAAAATATACTGTCGATACTCGGCGCTTCAACTTTGAATTCCGAGCAAGCGGGAACATCGAATATACAAGCGGCCTTTTTTAAATTCAGCTCAGAAGAAAGGATTCGAAATGGATAGCATGGAAAAGGGAGTGGGACAGGGTGGATCTCTGATTTAGACGGGGGTTCTGGATTTCGGCTAGGTCACAAGTAATTTCTTACAAGAAACATCGAGAGATCACTACTCTCCTAGTTAGATTTGTCGCGTTTTTCTTGTGGTTCACATCCTAAGTGGTCGCTGCGGCGGCGATAGTCCCAAGATTTCTGTTTGCCCATATTTGCCTTTTGCTTAGTCGGGGAAAATGCAGTCTTGATTTAGCTATTAATGTTTAATGGTCAGGACGTTGTATTGGAACACGTAGATTTTTGAGTAAGAACAGAACGACTCCTCTTGATTGATTCATCTGTTTGATATTTTCACCTTTTATCAGCTGGTCATATGAACACCATGTGGGATGAGCCAAAAAGACGGTATTGAGTGGGCGTGTAACTCAAGACATCGCAAATATCTTAGGTTAAGGAAATCTACAGGGTGCGGCAAAAGTCTTTGGACAAATATAATCGATCTGCAAAACATGTGGAAGAAGAAATTGTGAAAATTGGTAGTGCTTATAAGTCGGCAGTTTAGTCCTAATCATAAATAACATTCTTGATCCTAAAATTTCCTCCACTGGTAGCGACTTGGATTTGGAAAATTTCAGATACGACTTTGGCCCGGCGCGCGCACTGATGAAGTCAAATTTATCTCGGGCCTTCTCCAAAGTTTCGGCACAGATCCCGAATTCCTGTGTGGTGTTGTGAAGTCTGTGTATCTACGAGAGCAGCCAACCTTAATAGCAAAAATAATATGTATGCCAATAACTTGATTGTAAACAAAAAATGACCATTAATTTTTTGAGATCGCTCTTCCGTATGTTTTCAGCGAGCGATTATGCTTGTCCAAAAACTTCTGCTGCACCCTGTATGTGAGCTTGATATGAAACCACGCACATAATGTCCTGGGCACATTCATCATGCTACATCATTGGCAGCGGATGTTATACTAGCTGGCTTTGGATCATCTTTCTACAAACCTTTGTTCGTTTTGCAAAATTTGTGTCAAAAACGCCTATTGATGCTGTTTATCAGATATTTTTATTTCCTGTCCTGTTATCTTTTATTGAGACAAGACCACAGGTAGTGGTGGTCTTTCATCTTTATTTAATTGCGTTTTTCAATTTTGTTATTGAACTAACCTTCTATCATGGGGATTAGAATCTGGCGTATGATTCTTCATACCAAGAATCAAGCCCAAACTGAATGGCAGAATCGTTCATGAGCGACACCATTTCTTTTCTTAACACTCATGACTCCCTAATTTTACACCAAGAGGTGCATGCAGGTTCTTCTGAATTTTCTATTTTTATTTGCCCCAATTTTCATCGTTTGATACACCATTTTCTCTTATGTGGTATACGTTTCAGGTTCGATTACGAGCATCTGGCGAAGAAATGGTTTTGAAAGTAGCAAAATGTACTGGTTCTGCCGGAAGCCGTCGTGCTGTACATGCTGATGCAGCGCGAGAAGCGGCCATGCTCCATCGCTTGTCTCACGAGAACATACTTGCTCTTCGCGGTGTTTGTGTTCAAATCGCTGACGATGGTGTGTGTTTATGATATTTTCTGTGTTCACCTGGTATTTTATATCTGTGGTGTTTATTTTGCTCAGGTTGTTGGGACATGCACCTCCTCGTTGATTACTGCGACGGTGGAAGTTTAGCGCGACTCATTCTCGATCGAGTAGCACCTTTTCCTTGGTGTCAGAGAGTACGCTATGCCCTTGACATTTCTCTTGCCATGAAGTATCTTCACTCGCAGAGGATAATCCATCGCGACCTCACCAGCATGGTACACTTCTTATATTTTCACTAGTTTTTGCCTTCCTTCACTTACTTATTCAGAACGTTCTTCTGCAATTATCGCGAGCTTCTTCTGTCTGGGGCAGAGCCGTTGTTGCTGACTTTGGATTGTCGTGTCGTTTTCCAAAGCGTGGAGAAAAGTTGCCTCAAGTGGGCACTACCTATTTTATGAGTCCTGAATGCCTCAAAGAAGAATATTACGATGAAAAGGTAAGCAATCTTGGATGTAGTTCTTTACGTTGAATCTCTTATTTATAGTTACTTCAAATCCACTTCTTTTCTGTGGTTATGCGGTTTACCTTTGATTGTACCCATTTGGGCCTACAAGCAGTCTTTTCCGATTTTTTTTTTTGCGTATTCTCTTGCTTGTATCTGCTGTACGACTTCTTCATTCCATTTTTTTTTCAGTCGGATGTGTTCTCGTTTGGCGTAATACTTTGTCAGTTAATCGCAAGAATTGATGCTGATCCTGACAGTGGCCTCCATCGAACTAGCAACTTCGGCCTAGACTATGTGCGATTCACTCCTTGCTGTCCTCTGGATACTCCCATAGCGTTCTTAAAGCTAGCGTTTCATTCTTGTGTTGTGAGTTGTCATACCTAATAGTAATTTTTTTTTGCATATGCGAATGTCTAGTTGGTTTTCTTGATGTAGATGGATCCTCTGGAGCGGCCATCGTTTGAGATGATTGTGGTCCTATTGGAGAAGATCTTCACGTCAGTGCCTGCTTCACCTGTGCATTCGCCGATAGAAGGTTCGTCTTTAAGCTAGAAGTTTTCGTAATGGTTTGCTCTGTTGTTCCATTTTTCAAATTTTTCATTTCTTACACTTTGTTAGCTCGTGCAGAAACAAAGTTGGCTCGTTCTCGCTCTGACGCGGCATTGAAGAAACAGTCACTTCTTGCAACGAGAAAATTGTCGAATACCCATGTTAGAACTATTCGTCCAATTATTGAAGGTTAGATCTCTCCCATTCAAAATCGTTTTCGATTAAAATGTAGCCTAAACAAGTAATGTTCCAGGTGAACCTGTCGAAGAGACATCATTGCTCGCTATGGAGAAACTTGCTCGTGATGTAGCTCGCGATGAGCCAACACCCGACCACACCAATCCGTTTTTGGACCACGAACGATTCCGGAAGGAAAGGAAAATTCTCCCAAGAAGAAGCAATCGCAGACGGAGTGAAACGAAGCCAGAGCGGGGTATATCTGCTGCCGCTTACCTAAATGAGGAGCATGTTCGATGTTTCTTGCAGAAGTAAGCTATGAATATTAAAATAATACGGAATAAATGGTTTTCTACTGCTTTATTCTGTTTAACTGCCTAAATTTACAGTGCACATCATCCTTTCTATCCAAGAAGGTGCTCATCACTACCCCCAGACTTGCGATATGCCTATTCCTCGGCGGAGTCCATAGAAGAAAGACGAGACTTCACACCTGGGGGAGTGCCTCTGATCTATCGTGACTTTGATCTGGTGCGTTTGAAATTCCATTTACATCCTATTATATTTTCTTCCACAATTAGAAGGACAATAGAACATCGTACAACTGCCCAAAATATTTGCCCATTTTTTAATGTGACAAGTCAGCGGCAAGAGTGCAAATTTTTGGGGATTTCTTCCAGATTTTTCGAAGTTTGGAATGGGAAATGTTATACTTTAAATTCAACATGACATCACATCTTAGCACTGTTTTCCTTTGAACATAACGATGAAATCAAAGAATAGCGACGATTTAGAATGTCAGTCACTTTACGGCTTCAACAATAATGAAGACCAGTGAAAAATCCTGAATGTATGGAGCATGCTTTTACTTATGTTTCTCATGCATGGGGTGAAGCTCATTCAGTGGCGAACTGTTTTGACGGTGTTGTATGAAACTCATTGATGACACGAAAACGTACATAATGATTCATAATGTCTCAGTTATTAGAAATGTTCTTAATTTCGCTCCTTCATCGCAGTCACATGATACCAACAGTTGTCATCGTGATGATATTTTTTTCCAGAAATTTCTCAAGCAGATGAAGAGGTTTCCGTCTCGGCGCCACACTCTTATTCCAGAGTGCAGTGCGCGTTCGAGTCTTGATCTGCATTCGCTCCGATCACATCCGAACTCTCCGGTAAGGTTAAATAGTCTGGCAGTCGAAATATAAAATAACTCTGGGCAATTTAGGGTTTCATGCATACAAATGTCTCTGTACAATCTACATCTGAGAAGGAGAGATGTGGCGATATGACCGACGAGTGTACTGAGGTGGGTTTCGATTGGACTGTGTGATTTGAATGGTGTTTCACTTCGTTGGTTCATGAATTTAGAGGCGGCGTAGTGCAACCACCGTGACGATTACCGATCGACCACATTCTCCTTGTATACCCACCGACTACTCGCCTAATACTGGTAAGTGCACAGGTTTTTCAGAAATACGTTTCTGTTAGTCGGACCCTTCTTTGCTGCTAGGAAAACGAGCATATATGCATGTAATGAATAGAAATAACGGAAGTTGAATGGAGGCTGACGAAATTTTGCATACAGCCCCTAAATTAGCCGGTGGAGATTTTACGCTGCCTTTCACGTGGAATCGTCGACTAGGTTAGCATTGCATCGATTTTTCTTCGATTTTCACTGTTTTTTGCTCAGGGGTTAATGGGAACACGAACAAACACGAAACGTCCGAGCAAAGGCAATGAAATTCGGAACAAAGCTGTTCGGTCCGCGGGGGATATTTCTTTTGTTTCTGGTACTTTTTGCAAGTTTTTATTTGGTTAGTGAGGAAATAATTAGGAGATCCAATTTCATTCACGTAACGAATCCATTTATTTAGGCAATCGTCTCAATAACAATGACCTCGATCTGAGCAGTTGTGAGGGTGACGGTCACCCCGCAAAGGGCCCTAAGCTCGTTGTCGACACTGTGGTTCGCTCTCCGGACTCCCTTTCTGGTAGAATGTGCGGTGTGACGCAGTGCGAAGCACCGGGAGTTCATGGGAAACACCAGAAGTGCTCCATTCTTTAGACTCGTCTGTTCTTTTGCTTGTTCTCCTTGAAAGTTTTAATACATAGACGGTGTGTGCAGCTGGCTGTGATCAATATTTCGACATACATTATGTTCATTGCTCACAATCCGTCCTTTCTCGACTTGCTCCCTAATTCTCGATCGCCTCGGCATCGTGAATTCCCTTCCGATCAGGTACTCTCGCATGAAACATGTCGTTGTGCTTTTGTTCACATTGCCTCAGATTCCATAATGTATTTGTAAAGCTTTATAACGCCAGCTGATTAAGGCTTGCGTATTCCTACTTTCTTGTCACTTGCATATCCGATGGGTCTCATTTGTTCTTTGTTGATTTCTTTTTCTCTGTATACTACGATAATGTGTAGTATGTATATCTATAAACCTATGAAGTTGTTATAGCGTAGGTGCGCCAGCTGTTTGTCTTTTCGTACACAATCACTGCACAGGTTATGTTACGAAGCAACGCGTGATCTTATGCTCAACTAGTTAGGTCGTAATTCTTTGCCGAATACATATAAATATTTATGAAAATGCTACAAATACAGGATATACGGTCGAGGTATTTCCGAGTTGGCTTGAATTCTTCTGAGAAGTTCCGAGATTTTCTCGATCTCTGTCTCGTTCAGTTGAGCTTCGAAAGCATTGGGGTGGAGAAGTGGATTTATGTTTTGGGAAATCTGTAAAACGAATAGAATGGTGAGCCATGTAGAAAAGAAAATGCAGTAGTAATAGATGGTATTGGATGTGGAATAAATGTAACAACCGGGAACAGTAACTATAAACTACACAAATCTAGTATTACCTTAAATTCGATTAGGCGAAGCAAGTGTCACCAAAGATTGTCAGCTTCTCTACCAACGTTTTTTATGAGCAAACCACTTGATACCAGCTACATATAAGAGTGATAAGTTGGGGATGCGCGATGCCTTCCTTCTTTTAATCAATATCATTGAGAATCTATGCTGAATAGGACGTCACACAAGCTTGAAATCACTTGAAAATCTGTTCGTTTTTCTTTAAAAAACGTTTATAATTAAGACTAGTTTCTGTGAAGTCTATTTTTAATATTCCGGCCGTCTGGCCCTTCTGTCTGCCGGAGGCCCCACATTTACCGTCCTACCACCTTTCTTTCTGGCCACTGATGGCTTACACTGTTTAGGCAGAAAGCGACTTTTGAAGCTGGTGACTTCTGGCTGACCATACATCACCACCGATCTTGTGCCGAAATATGTAAAAGTTTTCCGCATAAGTCGAAACATTTAATCAACTCACCAGAAGATCGATGACACCTTTTGTTCCTTTGCTAATCTGCAACGTGACACTGTTCCCAGATACCGTACAATACAACGGCCGATCTTCTTGGAACTCGTACTGTACTGTCTGTAATTATTTCGTTTTATTTCGTTTATTACATGGCATATCCAAGTGAGTACAATGTGCAGGTTCAAATACAAGTATAGCTATTAGTGGTACAATACAAGTAATCTAGTCGACAGTCATATTTAAGTACATGTATGTCAACATTAAACACTACAATTTGGTGGGCAGTAAACCTCATTTATTAGAGCTAGATGTCCAGGTACTCGCCAACTGCCTTTTTGTATAGAGAAAGTTTCACTGGCACTCTTTTGTTTTTGCTGAACTTATTATTATCAACGTTTTTCAAACCGGAAATCTTGGAATTTTTCGCGGGAAAGCTGCTGCAGCCAAGAGAGACCTACCTTGTACGCTCTATGTCGTCTATACTCAAAGACAATTCTATGAAGCTCCTCCTTAAACGCCAAAATGACGCGATCTTCTCGTTGCGCGTAAAGTCCACGAGTTGGGAACGGTAGACTGAACTCCCTCGTTCCATCATATTCCACCTTTTCCTGAACAAGGTTCCTACGCATGAGTTGCTTCTGTCAACAAATTATTTACCTCTTCCTCATCGTACGGACTAAGCCTTTGCTTAAGCTCTCTTATCATGGCAAGTGTTGGGTAAACAGCGCCGTACTCGGCGTGAATGCGGTTAATCACGGGAGGAAGTGCTGCATTGAGGGGCTGGAAAGGAGATAGTGGTACTGCTGGTTCAAATTCCACACCCGTAGGAGCCGAACCTGAAGGGGCATTGCCGGGATTTCATGCCCCAGAAGTGCTTTGGCTACCCATTTGAAGTCCATTGCAACTGAGTCCAAGAAATAGCCTCCTTCTAGAACCATCAACAGAGGTATTCGCCACGTCAATAGCTGATGAGTGAGAGTTGCGTAGCCGGCAGGTGTCACACGCATCTCCCCTTCTGGGTCGCCTGAACGACAAGGTAGAAAATGCATTCGAATAATTCATAATTCCGCTCAAACTCTGCCTAGGAAGGTCATTTGATCACAAAGGTCATTCATTTCACAGGCGCTGATTTCGCACCGTATCCTTGTTTCCTACGGTAGTTATATGGTATAGATCTCTTACAGAAGGAATTTCGCTCAAAGGAGGTGTGGATTTCGTATTCCACTGCTACTTCCTTGCCAAACTGATGTTGTCATCCCATTTCTCACAGTGATCCTACGGTTATGGATATGATTTTCGCCATCAGCGTATCATACAAGCTCACTGGGCAGTATGATGAAAAAGGAGCTGTTTTCGAGCTTTTTTTATGAGCAGAAATGGCCGAGCAGCATCGTTAAAAACACCACTACAAATGAGCAGTAAGAAACGATATCTTAAATATTGGTAGCACGTTGGGTACTACATTCAGGACTTTGAAATGCATTACCAACCCATAATTATGTAGAGAGTAAAAACATGCATATGATGAAAAATAATCAGAAAACAACATCTACCTAACGCTGCATCGAATCCGCATGAGACCAGAATGATATCCGGCTTGAAGTCGTTGATTATCGGGTGAACAACCAGTTGGAATATTGCCAAGTAGTCCGAGTCGCACATTCCAATGTCGTTCAGGGGTACATTGATAGTGTTCTTAACTGAATGTACAGATATATTTCTGTCCATTCTTTTGATCTCGAGATTTTGAATTCCGATGAAGTCCAAGAAGGTTAATCCATTGACGCATGGTTCAATTTAAAAGGCCTTAGTAACCCTAGCGATTTTAATAGATAGTAGTGTTAGTACTAACTCAATCTGATTAGAAAAGTTTATGCTCGAATTTTCAGAAAAATTTCGGAGCAGAGAAAGAAACCGAAAAAAAAGCTTGAGAAAGTGTGGAAGCGCGCGAAAAAGGGGAAGGTCATCAATGCCTTAAATTTTGCTTTCGAGGTTTATCCTTTGAATCCCTTCTGAGAAAATGTCATCACACCCACCGGAACCCTTCTGAATCTACACAAGTCCCAGTTAGCTAGGTCGACTTCACTTATAACTAGCCGACTAGTTTATGATACTATTAGGTTGGTGCAAAAATAATGCGCGTTTTCATGCCTTTGTTTCCGAACTTCATAACTCTGTTCAAAATCAATCTTTTTTGAAAGGCTTAAAAGTGTCGTAATCCGCAAATCTTTTGCAATAAGGAAGATGTTCTACGACTACCGTACTTTTCTAACAGGGCCTTCTAGGATCGACGAACTTCCGGATGTCAATTTTGGTCTCCCTTTAGTCTTCGAGACAATTCTCCTCGAAGAAGTCGTCCAAGTTCTCGGGGAAGTGGTAGTCGGTGAGCGAGAGGTTTGCTGATTGTAATGTGTGAGTCCTAGCTTCCCATCCCAGTTGCTCCAGCCTGTGGAGTATCTGTCGTGCAAGGCATGCTCAGGTGGTGCTGTGTAGGACTGTAGAATCCATTTTATTGAGCAACGCTAAGCTCACACAATGGAGTTTCTATTTTATTTCACTTACATCTTGAAAGTACTTTCCAGATGAGAAAGAACGGTTGTTCTCAGTGAGCGGTTTTTGCAGCAGGTCACCACAAATTCGCCGTGACCTTATTTTAGTGTTGCTTCGTTTTCTGGGAGTGTTTCGATGTACCTTTCTCGTCCAAATGTCGAGAAAGGCACTTCTTTTTGTCGTAGGAGGTCTAAGCTCCATAGTTTGTTACTAATCGGCCGGGTGTTTGGTGGCAATTCTTTCACTACAAAGGCGCTAAGCAGTCCTTGCAAGGAGGATCAATCTGGTACTCGTTCAGTATTATCAACATCTACTCGTCAAGCTTTTTCACCCTCTCATTCTCACTGAAGTAAGGGATGGTCTGACAGCAGTTACCTGCGAGGCTCTGCGAAACCAAATATGTTGTTTTGAATGGGTGCTCTTTGATAACTGTCATCAGTTGGGGATCGCAAACCCCAGGAAGACCTATGCAACCTTCCTTAATTTCGAAGCAAGGCACATCGAGTCGAAAAATCCGGAAGCAGCTTTGCGGAAGGCATTTGCTGACACTTCCTTTGCCAAAACTATGGTGGTATTCCGAGCGGCTCCTGGTGCGATGCTGCCGAGCTCGCTGAAGTCAGAATGGCAAAAAAAACTTGTTTTGGCACTTTTCATTGCAAAACTAAAAATTCGCCGAAAACGTGAATTTTGTTAAAAATGCATAAGATATTTGAAAAGACCATGAAAGTTTTCTGCACCGAAAATGAAGCAACGAAAAACGCGCATTATTTTTGCACCAACCAAATAGTTTGACTACCAATGTGTTAAACGAAAATGTCTTTAAGCATAAATTTGGCCATGCTGGACGAATCGGAATCCATGTTCAGGTCGTAGTGCTTCATCACCACTAACATTTAGTCTTCACAGCGCTCTGCTGAAGATTCGGCCAGAAATGTCCACGCTGGAAACGATGAATCGAGACGAGCCGAATACGGTCATCGTCGCTGATGCACTCCTGTGTTCCTTGGCCTGCATGCACGTCCCAGTCAACAATAAGCACACGCGAATGCCCTTTTCTCAGAGCCTGCAATGATTCCAACAATTCTTGGCACTTTGCTCTCACAAAATGGCATACTTACATATTTCGCTGCGAGCGCTACATTGTTGAATATGCAGAAGCCACAACCGCGATCAGGAAAAGCGTGGTGTCCTGGCGGGCGAACTGCCGCAAACCCTGGTGTGCTGAAATACCTATCATAAATATGTTGCCGCCCAGAAGGGTAATGACCTAATGACCTACCCTGTTCTGCCGACGGCGTCCACCAGCTGAAATACACATCCGGTTGCCAGGAGAGCATTATCAAATGTGCGCATGTTCACGTAGATATCTTCGTAATTTGAGGAAAATTCCTCCAATTCTTCCTAAAATTGGCTAACTTATTCTAATCAGTAATTGGTTCATTCACTTCGAAGAACAACAAGAACCTCTTTCATCCCTCTAGTCCGCTTGACTTCTGAGATATACTGCTTCGTATGGACCATCTCCATCTCCTCCTCAGTGGCAGAGCGGGGCTTAAGATGTTGTAGAGATTTCGAGATCTCTGGTTCCTAAATTAGACTCCAGTAAGAAATCTCATGTTTTTCTTTTCGCTCTCGGCTACTCGTGCTGAAATACTAGCAAAGTTTCCTGAGTGACCGCAGCCTCGCAGACTCTGGACACAACTCCACAACTCATAATTTTACCAGGAGGACTTTTCTGTTCCAAACACCTGCAAAAGACGAACGCAGCCAAGTAATCCTTGCCAAAATTTGTTGGAGCCTTTTATGAGTTATGCTTCTTGATTCTTAGTTCAAATATTAATTTTTGAATCCAGTGATTTTTATGAGCTAGAAGAGCTCGTTTCATAAAGATTTAGGGGGCGTAGAAGTATCCACTGAGTTGAATAGGATTTTCTCTCTCCAGAATACTACTTTACAAACCAGTCTTTAATAAGAAAATGCTGAAGTGGAGATGAGCGATATTACTGGGGTTCTCTTACGTCACTCTTAGTTCGAAGATGTTTCTCACTCAGTGACAGTATTCAATTATTGTTGCAATAATAGATGAAGACAACTAAACCTTTGAAATTTCTTTACGTGGCAAAGCAACCCGAAGCAAACTTTTATTACGCATGGCTTTCGCATTTTCAGGACGGGTAGTCATGCCTCATTGGAGCTACACCAAAATCTATGTAATCTTTTCACAAAAAGCCGTTCTTTCTTCTTTCTTTTTTTTTCTCGTCTCACTGTTTCAAAGGAAGTCAGTATTAGTTTTCATCAAGGTGAATTGCACACCATATTTCATAACAACCTAGTAAACTCTTGTCCAGATCCACCGGGCAAAAAAAAATGCGCCTGATCTCACCTCGGACACCTTCAGAACGGTTGCGAGCCTCTCAGGCACCTCAATATGGTAGGTGTCCCATGGACATCTGTGCTCAAGCATAGATCTGTCGCTGATGAAAAACATCTTCTAACCTGGAAGCATTGTATTTATTACTTACCTTAGGCCTATAGAAATACATCAAAGCCTCCCCCCTGCACCGCAGTAAAGACCGAAACTTTGTGATTAGCTAGAACTTTAACTTTTCGCTCGTCCTGGATTAGGAGGGGCACTTCCAAAGAGGAATTCCCATGGTTGAAAGAGTATGTACGGTGCAGCCAACATCGACCTCATTTTGGTCAAGGTGAATTCATGATTCCATTTTACTTCGTTCGCACTTGCGCTTCCCAGCAGGCGTATAACTGGTACACATGAGAAATTGACTACCCGCAAAAATGTATTTTACGTCAGTTCTGTGACTTTTGATGCTTTATGAATCATGGTGTCACAGTTCAGAATCTGCTAGTACATCAAATACGAAAACGAGATACTCTTCTTCTCCACAAAGAGTGTTCAGTGAGAAATACTTGTGCGAAAAAGACTACCGAGTGAGATTTGTCCGTCTTCTCACGGTAACGCTCAAAAGTAACATGGTGTTATCTTATCTTCGTAAAGGTGATGATGGAAAGAAGACTAATGAACATTTTGCCTGGGAGCCACGGCTTCTTTTTCAGTAGGAATGTCAAAGCAACTTCACATCAGTAAATAGGACTTATTCATTATATGTACAATACAAAACTATGACACAACAATACAAATTAGAGCCTTATCAATGGTTGCAACTGAGTAATGCCACCAGGGCATGAAAAGATCACTTGAAAAGAAGGAATACTGCAAATGCAACGAAACTATACTCATATGTGGAGCGAGTAACACACTCACCATAAACATGGGGCCGGCCATTAATCAAAGATACCAAAGGCAACGTTGAGAATCAATATCGATTAGATAGAAAGGACAGCCAATGAGTAGCGGAATAATCTCAGTCCTCTATAGGTGCGAGTGCCAAATGACTTGTGAAGTAGAACATGCATTATGATATATCTAACTGAAATAATTGATCTCATCAAAATAAATAGTTAAAAGGGAGCACTATCGAACAGAAAGGTCACTGATAGCACATAGCGCCACAGCATGGCGTGCCCCAAACCCTGCTAGACGCTTGGAACAAAAAAAAAACGTTAAATAGAAGTGGGCCATCTACAGGACGGCAGCGTCAATTAAGGAAGTTAATTCAAGAGTAATGTGCTGATAGAGAGTAGTGAAATGGTTAGGACCGATAAAAATAGAACTACGTCACTAGTATTTGCATGGATATCAATACTTTGGAAGAAAAAAACGAGAATTCAATGGATGAAAAAGGAGATTTGTTCAAGTAAGCAATTAATTCCTGCTCTCACAGCGGTTCTAGGGAAGGAACAATGGAGAAGCCTTACATCAACTACTGGAATGTGGACTAGAGCAAGGTGTCCAAGGCTGCATGAAAATCGGCTCGTATCACAAACGTGAGAGAGAGAGAGGAAGGCGGTGAGAGAGAGAGAGGGAGGCGCAATGGAAAGAACAACGCTGAAACATTAAATTCCACTCCAAATTATCAGAGGCACATCCTTTCGTCGAGCTAAGCCCTGTAAGGGAGATCGCCATCAAAGAAAAATAAATAGTTAGGTTCTACTTTGTAGTTTCTAAAATACTTTAAAAATCTTTGGTCTGAATTTGAAGCACAAGGAGTAAAAACTTTAGCTAGAGAACAGCAGCAGCAGATACTGATCCCAAGTCCCCAGTCTCATTACGCTTTGATCGTTCCTCAGTGCAATGAGGGCAGTACCAGCGGCCCTTTGGAGTTGACGAAATGTTGACACAAGGATAATGGAACCACTGGTAAGGGCACTGCAAATGAAGGAAATTGGTGTCTTAAGCGGGTGGAACGGTAAACAAGAGATAAAGTCTTCTAACCGCCTTGTTGTCGCAAGCAACCATATCTCCGTAGCTTTTCTCATTGCAGAAACACCACTTCCTTCTCGAGTCGTCAGATTCATCCTCATCCTCTTCAGAAACTGTAAAAGCCAAATAACATAATGCAAACTTATAAGTTTTTCTTAACAGTTGTATCCCCTTACCTTCTTCATCATCTTCGGTGTTGACGTCATTCACGTGCGCGGTATCCGCGCTCCTTTGATAATGATGGTGACGTTGACGTTGCACTGCTTCTTTAAACATTTCTTGTACCCGCGATGTCAACCTAAAATCCGGATGGATGGGAAGAGAAAATACAGAGCTTTATGGAAGCATAGTCAATAAGGAAATATAATCGGAACTAATAATTTGAAAAAAAAAACGATAACCGAACAAAAAGTTTTGAAGTCGGGGTCATGTGCAAGAAATCAACAAAGGAAAAAAATTAAACAAAAATGTACAAAGAGATAAAAAGAGGGAAGGATACAAGATTTGAGAAGGACAAACTTGCGAGGTCTTCCGTGACGGCTCTCCGGGCCAACAAATGTTGGCATAGTTGACGTCGTCGTTGGAGTCAGTTGGGTGGAGGAACTTGTGCTCTAAATAAGCTGACACTGATGCAATGAACATTATGAGGAAAATATAACGACGAGCTCTTCCTATTTACTAAATAATCAACAGTTGGAAAGTAGTACCTACGATCCGTTTTATAAGTCGAACCAACCCCAAGATTTTAAGCTACAACTATTAGTAATTATCGCATTGTTCCATAATCATACAGTAGAAAACGCACATCACTTATTTAGCTATCGAAAACAAGGCAAGAATACAACGCCACGATGACGTCAATATACTCACGCTTCTGTTTCGAAGCTGAGGCTGCAACCGCTATCAGACCACTATGCATAGCTTTTGAAAGTGAATAAGTATGTCATAAAAGCGAAGTAAGTGAAATCAGTGAGTGCACCAAAAAATTATGCGACCGTAGTTGGAAATTGAGGCAGATAGGTAACTCGAACCAACATCAGTGGCAGTACATACACCGTAAAAATAGATGAAGGTTTGGGATGGATTTTCGATATGGTGTGTCCCAGAAAATATTATCAGTCCTAAATTACACAACCAAGAACGGTTTTTGATTTACTCGAATAAACATGGAACATGGGCCACCATTAGTGTTATTTGCGTGGAATGAGCACGTTTAGATAGCTACAGCTGGCAGATGCGGAAGCGCACTGCAGTTTAATTCCCTATATACCGCAACAAAAAAAAAAAGAAATTCTACTGCGTGCACAAAGCAGCGTAACAAAGGAATTCGAATGATGGTAAACTACATCACAATCCTGGAATCTCAAAATTCTCGCTATTCAACGTGAAGTACATTCTTGTTCCGGAATCCTTTTGAATTATTAGGGTGAATGATGAAAAGCAACAAACAGGAGGCATGCGAGAACATATGACGGTGTAAGCAGCGCTTCTGTGGTTTTTAATTCCAAAAGTTTCAATTAAATTTTGATTTTGATGATTTTGATTAAATTTAATTTCAATTCTGAGAAATTTTCTAATTCTACCGCTTTTTTAAAACTTCTCATGAGCTATGCATCCAGGAAGGTATTAACCAAATCAGCAAACATACCGATGGTGTCAGAGCGGATGATTGAGCCAAGTCATCAAGTGCCGGAGCGCTAGAAAGAGGTGTCCAGCCTGAAAAAGGAGTGTGACACTTTTTGAAGGACGTAGAAGTCAGCGGTGTGTATCTCACTTTTCTCGCTCACAGCAGGAGATACCACATTCGTATTCAGTGCAGATGGTACCGACAAAGATGTCTTCAGCGCTCCTGACGTTGATCGACGCTAAACACTGGATAGTAGATTGAACAATGGCTAAATGAAAATGGAAAGCTCCTCAGAGAATAGGTCGATCTACTTATCACGTATGACAGAAGTAGACGGTGTTTGGTGGCATTTAGCCTGTGAGTGCGCATGAAGATGCGTGGCATTTGAGGTAACGCCGGAAAAATGAATAAGAGCGAAGACTCAAAAATCCAATCGTTGTGAATTGAGAATAAGAAGGAACCAGCTACGAGTAAAGTTGTAAACTAATTAAAAGTTCAGCAAACGTTACGCATCATTGACAGGGTACTACTTATATAATTTTTCTCCTCCGAATTATTTTAAAAGATGCCCCCGACCGAATAACTTCGGTAATACCGTGGATATTCATTATATTTCCTTTGCAATATTGGAGAACACAGAAAATATTCTTGCGCTTCAACAACTGCTATAGAAGAACAAAAAAAAAAACTAACCCTCATAACATTGTACTCATCTATAGGAGTCTTTTTGCTGCGAACCGGGCCTGCACCAGATACCATTGGTGAAACGATCTGTAATAATGTCTCAAGTAATGTATGGAAACTAGGATTACCCATGGTTACGGCCAACATAGAGAAGAAAAACTCAGTACTTCATCTTCCGCTAGAGTGAACTCATTACGAACGTAGTTGCTCAACGATGTTCCATCACTAGACAACCTGAATCACGAAACAATTACATGACCTTGGAAGCAACTGTAAAAGCTTCTTTTAACAATTACAAAAAAGAAAAAATTAATTTACTTCGGAGTTTTTGGTAGTGGTTCCGCATATTGCTCGACAGAGCCATTCGTCAACTTTCTTTTGCGCTCCTTTCGTAGTGCAATCAGAGACTCGCAATAGTTAGCAAATCCTGAAGATAGAACGAAGTGGCTTTTATTTGAAGATACAAAGACTCCACTATTAAACAATGGGTTGAACTCACGAGTCTCGATTACTTCCGTAATTCCCGGGTTATCAGCTTCCAATTCATATTTGAAGTGCGTCTTTTCCTTATCCAGGTACTGCATGTACGCTTCTAAAACTTCCTGCATACGTTCAGCTAGTGAGACTTTCATTTCACCCAACACTCGGAGACGATCGTATTCCTGAAAACAGGGTTTCTCAAGGGAAAGCAATTATAGGGACGGAAATCGTATTCTACTAAGCATAAGTTTCTGAGCCATTCTAGGTTAAAACCTTAGACTTGATCTCCACGCTCAATTCGATGAACTGTATGAACTCGTCCCAAAAATCACGCGTCTCGGAGGTTTGAACCTGTGAATTGAACCATTCGGAATCCCGCCACGCTTGCTCTCACTTCATATCGTTATTTGTAGGCGGCATACCATCTCGGATAACTATGCAGTTTTAGAAGCGCACCAATGCAGTCCGAACGCGTAATGCATCGAGTAGAAACTTTAGCAGTGCTTTCTGCCAGCTGCTGTCATCCTCCCCTCAATTGCTGCCATTTTTGGGCAGTTGCTGCTATAAGGAGGAAAGCTTGAACAGCAATTGAGGGGGGAGATCTTTTTCGATCAACGTTCTAGTTGCCTGCGATGACAATATGAACAGAAGGTGGGCGCTGCAAATACTCCCATTACATGTGAGTGTAATCCTTAAAGTCAAGACAAACAATCTATTCCGATTTATCTGACCTTCTGCAATTCCTGGTACTGATGCTGCTTCTGCTCTTCAGTAAGTTGACTTCCACGATCGAAAAATTCTATCAGAGCTTGTCGATTTTGGGCAAGACCAGCTGAAACGTTAAGATGTCAGACGAAAAGCCGAAAACACCATATTATATTTCGTCTAGCCTCTACACTGTTAATCCATGTCACAAAAATACTTGTGCTTGTGCAAAAATAATGATAAAAAAGGACAGAATTCTCGCCTTCAACTTGCATATCAAGATGGCGCATTTCTGTGCAGCGCTCTCGTAGCTCGGCTGGAAGCTCGTCAAGCACTGGAAAAAGAATGTTGTAAACAGGAATAAACCGTTGTAATTTATGTAAACGGCTCACTTTCTAAGAAGTCGTCGAGGAAAAACATTATCTTGTTGTTCTCAACTTCCGCCTCTTAACTGACTAGAAACTGAAATGCTGCCCTGAACATCACGAAGAAAATAACAACAAACAAACAAAAGAAAATGTGCAGAATTAACTAAGGATTCGGAATGAAACCAATAACCAACAGGAAAAAAAGAGACGGACGTAAATTTCATTATAAGATAATGACGTTCTAGCTTTACAACTACAGCAAAATATTCGGTCTATAATACGGAACCGTGACAACACCCTATTCGAGCAAGTCGAATGAATAGTTCGTGATTGGGAACTTCCTCGCGTCATCGTACGGAAAAGCTCGGTAGAAATCATACGGGTATTGCTTCGGCATCTGGAATAAAAAAGCTTAGCATTCGCAATAAGGACTGAAGCAGTGCAGACATGGCAGTGGATAAAGGAATCAACGTCAAAAGCAACAAATGTAATCATAAAAATAAGTAAGTGACACTAAATTTGAAGGAACGTACGAGGAAGTGAAATTGTAGGGTGTGTTAGTCCAATGAAATGCTCACGTCTAATCTCTTCAAATTAAAAGTATTAAACGTAATGTCAACAGCTGTACGATCGAATCGGAAATGGAATGATTTTTCATTTCTTTTCGAGTGCATGTATTGCACATAGTTTTTTTCTTCTTGTTACAAGTCCTAGGTGAGGATTTTATTTATTACTGGACGAAAATCGGTCACAGACAAGATAAAAGGAGCGAAAAGTGGTTTTTTTGCCACTTTTTGGAAAGGCACCGGCGAAGATTTTCTTCTCCAAAGTAAAGATGTCTCATCTATGTTAACTGCAATATTTCCGCAGATAAGTAATGGGTTCCTGTTGCTATACCGCTGTTATAACACTATCAACTTCCTCAACATAACGCAATTCACGTTAGAAGCGAGCACTTCCATGTGTACCACCTTTAAGATGCGAAAATCAAAAATCCGTCATAATATCAGGAAAAAAGCAAGCGAATTATCAATCAAAACAAATTATAGGATCGACACCACACTAGTGTAGGAATTGTCTGCATGAAAAAATTCCAAAGAAAAAAAACAGAACATGAAAAAATGTTAGGGAACATACGGCTGGATTCTTCCATCGGAAAGCATTAGGATCTTCATTGCAGAAGTACCACGAAAGAAGAGCCATAGGTACAAGTACTCTCAGGCAGAGCATGATGGAACCCCATCTGAAATGATACCAGTAAGCAAGCAACGTATAAATGTTTCACTCCTCATACCGATACAATAATTTTTTCTAATACTGAGATAATGACGGACGACAGCATTCCGGTACCTAGAATATCTCGCTCACATATTTTTTTGAATCGTTCAGAATATGCAGCAGTGAGCAGTTTGAAGTCAATTAGACAGGACCTCATATTAGACGTAGGCATAATATTAGATATCATTTTTGATTTGCTATAGATGATGATTCGCATGAATTGTTCCAAACTAATAAAGAAAGAACCGTTCTCCCAAGCCATAAATAATTGCGGTCTGCATCTAATCCATGGTGAATCCAAAAGGCGCATTGACATACCAAAACCTGGACGCGGGTACAATTCGTATGTGGTAAAGCATTAGTAATCTCATTCAGGCGGAATGCGCCCCAAGTCCCATCCTCACCGAAAAGCCCTCGAAAATATTTCGAAAACGATTTTGTTGAAGGACTTTCTCTCTAATACCGATATAGAGAAGAGAAATCATAACAAAATGTAAGAATCGCTTGAGAATCGTTAAATGGGAGTAACTAATTTGTTCTGCTAGGTACTCTGCTCCGATAGTGATGAAATCCTGCCTGAGGTATTACTTCAAAAGCCAAAACCATTCCCTTCTCTCAATTCTCGTAGGATACCATCCTTGAATAGTGTTAGAGGATTGAAAAGGACGTAATGAAGTAAATCACCATTCTGATTAAAAAATTGTTTGGAGCAACAAGTCTCCCTTAACGAAAATCTATGCAACTGCAATAATTGCTCAGTCTAGTTCTGGCTGCACCGCTGCCAAATCGATTGAATTTGCAGGTAAACGTTTGATATCAAACCCCATGTGTAAATCTACTTTTTGATTGCGCTGCACCTTACCTTACAAATTTCGAGAAGAAACTAGTATTCGGGAAATAAAAGAATATTTCAGACATGAGGCAGGAATTTATTGAAGCTAGCTTGCAGCTCAACAAGGAAAAAATTGAGCGGACCTACTTCGATAACATGCAATCGTATGATTGAAACATTGGAAAAACAAAAATAGAAATCAATTCACATAATTCCAAAAGAACCATGAGACATACGTCGTGAAATCCTCAGCTTCTAAACCGGTAAAGGTAAGACGATCACCTCGATATCGCATCATATCAATGGGGACCTAAACTCGCATGGCATTCTAATGTTGTCATGATGAAATGGACATTCTAGTAGGAAAAACCATACCATTTCGCCCCAGTTTCGTCTGTTCTGCCTATCAGTCCATGCTTCATATGGATCTTTATGGTCGTAGGTGATAATACCTAAGTCAGGATAGTCGCCGGCGTAACGTACAACATCATTTTTGCTCATTGGCTGGTAATCTTCCGGACGGAGCCCATACCTGAAATATCATATCGAAAAAATTATTAACCTTGCTCTTTCCAAGAGAAGCATTAAATCCTCGTAAAAGGCATGACAATTAAAAACAGAGCAGTTAACTGAAATCGAATCATGCACAATATAATCTTCCATGAACTGGCTTGACTTCCAGATTTTGACCCATATCTTTATGAGCCTAAAAATTCCCTCTTTGTGAGCCTAAAAATTCCCAAGATACGCTCCGGTTTCGGAGCGTATCTTGGGAATTGTTAGGCTCACAAAGATCGGTTTTGTTAGCTCTAGTTAGTTGAAAAGAGACCGTATTTTCAGTCAAGCCCCTAAGGATGCCATCTAGATCAACTAGTTTCATCGGCACTATCCCACATTAGGGGCCCCAGAATTTTCAAAAAAAATTTCTCGCCGAAACTTTGTTTAGGGGGGTTATTTGAGGTGCTGAACACGAATATCGTATCCATTCTGTACCGTAACCCCATTTTTGTAGGGTTACGGTAGGATTAGTGTAGAAAATCGACAAAAATTGACGATTTCGGCAGGAAAATGACAGTTTCATGCAAATTGATGTTCATAATCGTGAACAGCGCCTGAAATTACTCCTCTCTGCGAAATTTGAGAGGATTTCATGAGATATGGTCGATACCGTACATCTATCGTAACCCTATAAAAATGGGATTACGGTACAAAATGAATACGATATGTTCAGCCCCTCAAATAACCGCCACCCCCCCCCCCTACACAAAGTTTCGGCAAGAAAATTTTTTTGAAAATTTTCGGGAACATAATGTGGAATAGTGCTGTTTTATCTGTCAAGTACATGACATCTCACTGCTTTAGCTCATATTTTTGCGTCAGAAACGCACTTACACAGAAACACAATAAAACAAATAATAATGAAAAGGAAAAAAATTAGGGGCAGAAAGGACAAACTTTATTGCGGCAGCACGTCGTTGCTCGTCAGTAGTAGGATATTCCCCAGGTTTATGATCTCGAGGATACCATCCATCGAATGTAAGAGGTCCACGCACTTGAATAATTATATGCATGAAGTAGGATAGGAGAAAAGGAATGAAAAAAAAGAATAACAAAAATCACAAGTCACATTAAAAACAAAGCTACGACTAGTCAATAAAACGTGAAAAAATAAACTGAAATGAAATATGTGACTCTTCACACTCGAATGTAAAATACTCCAAAATATTAACTTGAATGTAAAATAAGCTAAAATATTACAGATGCATAACTTACTCGACAATAAACGAGAGGCGTGGAAGGACCTGTACGAAATTGCTCTCAATGGGGGAGCCAACATACCTGAACAATTGTGGGTTATTAAAAAAGCATTTATCTTTACCTAGCTATACATAAACCCTAAGAAAGAGTTCGATTTGTTGAGAAATGAGGCGTTATTTACACGGAGATGTTAACAAGAAGAGCAGCATCGACGCTCGCAGCAGCGCCCCGATCGATCATTTGGCGACCGCGTTTGCGGCACGACGACCCAAAACTTTTTTTTTACATGATGGAAAAGCCGTGTGTACTTGGCGTTATGTACGTTTCATTTTTGCTGCACACTGTGCGAAAACTTCATGGAGTTTCGGTGCCAACTAGCAACTTTCCCAAAAAAAAAGATAAGAAACTGCGCAGGGGTTCGAGCGGTGCAGAAAAAAGCAGGCAATATGCTATTCAACAAGTTATAAGCTTTATTTATAGTGCGTCGGAGTCCGATACCGTTGGATAACAAAAGGTACAGTCTGTCCGAAACGACGAGTCCGCCATGAACCTAATCTTTCGTGTCGCAAACCTATCCAGTGGAGAAGAGCGCATAGCGGTGCTTTCCAGTTATGGAAGACTTTGGTTTTCAAGAGACCAAATTCACACCCTACTGTTTAAGAGGCCTGCATCTCATTCAAGAACACCGGACAATATTCCGTTGCATTTCATAAAGGGCGTTGCTGATGTTGTTTCTGGGCCTCTCGAGCTAATATTTAACCTGAACTTTATGAGGG
>KN727029.1:0-10440 GCA_000816745.1 Ancylostoma duodenale
CGTCTTGGATACTCAACCATTTTCGCAACAATTCTACGAAAGTTGCACATTCGTAGATATCAGCATTCTCAAGCTGTGAAGAGATAAAGTTTGCTCTGTTGATCAGCTTGAATGAGTTATTAAATGAAATGGACGGGTGTTTTTGTTTAAAATCACTCGCTCTCTTTGCATATGATACCACATGTTTTCATTCCAACCTCCTCCTAGTTTAAGCTCGGTAAACTCGGCCATCTTTTGCAAATCTGCCAAATTGGTAGCAATGAAAACCGCCCTTTCCGTGGGATTTGACAAAATTGATCACTGCCTTCGTTTCCACTATGGTGCTAAGCCTAAGAATATATCAAAATCTGTGAGAGCAAAATTTCCGTGGGTGATGCCTTTAACATGATGAACACCGAGGTTTTTGAGGTTTATCCTGACAAGACAGCGAGGTAGTGTTTACGAAGTCTCTCAAGTAAAACATACACCAACATGAAATCAGTTTAGAAGAGCAATGTAACGCACACTTCTTGACAAACATAGTGATACAACATGTCAAAACAAGAACCCCTTCAAAGGGCGGGGCTGATTCCGCTATGTGGTCCCGACACGATTGTCTGAAACTGTGCCTTCTCGCTTTCGCCGTTTTGCTAATTCCTTTTCTGTGCAAAGAACAAACAACAATTTCTATGATAAAATCGATTTGTCGAGTTTTTTTTTTTTGATTTTTAGCATAAGTGCGGTCCGGGGTCAGATACGCCGAACTCCCACGCAAAATTTGAGCGAATTCCGTGAGGTGCCGTATCTGCAGTAACCCTACCGTATTCTTACAAAATGGGATTACGGTACAAAATGAATACGATATTCCTGTTCAGCACCTCAAATAACCCCTCTAGATAAAGTTTTGGCGAAAAAATTTCCTTGAAAATTTTGGGGCCCCTAATGTGGAATAGTGGCCAAAATCTCTACCTGGAATGTGTTTTGAGGGATCATTTTCCCTTTGGGAAAAACATCCAATAATGCTTTGTATACGTCCAAATCCTTGTGTATACCATATTCTTTAATGTATTTCAAAGCTGTGTTTATAAATTCTACATGACCACGTGGTTTCTTCTCCTTGAATGCAGCTGAAAGATGCAACGAGAAGCGCGTGAAGCAAATTTCAAGCTCTATAGACCCCCAAAATATAAAGTTGAAGATTACCTATTGCTGCTAAAAACGTGTCCTTGTTTCGTTCCACTTTCGGAATAGACTGAAAATGTTGGTCAATATGAACCAAACTTGATGGCTCCTTCCGCGACTCCTTTGCAGAGCTCGCCAATGCAGAAGAGCACTCGAACGCCCTATGCGGAACATCCAGCACCAACCTCCCAAACCTCCGCGAAGCAGATATCATGTGGTTTTCTCTTCTGAAATGTAGCCATTTGTAACTAAAATAGTATCATTCTAGTGCCATTTAAAAGTCCAATGACAGAATTTCGAAGAAAAAAAGGAGTTCCAGGGAAAAAGGCAAGAGAAGGTATGATCTGGACACTGATCAGTGACGGAAGGACCTTGGCCAGATAACTTTCAAGATATTTTGAGAGAAATTTGTCCTCCAGAGGTGGAGAAATTGGGGCTCACAATCTCTTAAAAAAACCGCGACAATATCTAGGGGCACATCGCACTTGTTGACTGGTAGCAAAGACTCCTAAAATTTCGCCCCATTGGAAGCACTTACATATATGCAGCACTAAAAAGGTTATGTGGGAAGCATTCCCAGGTGGAATTATTTGAGTAAAGTCTCACAAACCTCGCACGGAGAGCTAGGCCGCTCCAATCGAAATATCGTAAACCGCGAATTGCAACGCGATGTGTTCCAACTGCGCGGCATGACACAAATTGCGTGCTGACGCAAAGTGGGAGCAAACTACTGTACCTATTCACGCAACACGAACACACGTGTATTCCCACACACTTTTCATACACTAGCAGATTTCAATGCGTGTTAGGAATTTGCGTTTACATTTTCATACTTAAATTCCTGTAAGTTCATGATTAGTGTAGCATTCATATCTCTGCATAACTGTGTTCCTCTTTGTAGTTGTTTCATAGTCCTGGTCTAGTTGTTTGCGATATTCCTACGCCTACATTAGACATGTCCTTGTTGTAGCTATAAGTCAAACGAAATTCTGTTTAGGGTTCAAAATGCCGACCAAGGCTCTTGGAGAGACTTTGAAGGAGTATATGGTTGTTGGCCGCAAATTGCCGACCGAGAAAGAGCCGGTGACACCGATTTGGAAGATGCAGATCTTTGCTTCAAACCATGTTATCGCTAAGTCCCGATTCTGGTACTTCGTTTCTATGCTTCGTCGTGTTAAGAAGGCCAACGGAGAAATTCTTTCATGCAAACAGGTAAGAGGACCTTGGAATCGATCTTGTTCCCTCAAATTACATGTTTTTGTCAGATTTTCCCCGACAAGACCGCTGGTTCAGTGAAGAACTACGGTGTTTGGCTGAAGTACGATTCACGCACAGGCCACCACAACATGTACAGGGAATACCGTGATGTGACCGTCGCTGGAGCTGTTACCCAGGCCTATCGCGACATGGGAGCTCGTCACCGTGCTCAGGCTGATCGAATCCATATCCTGAAGGTGCAAGCCGTTAAGGCCGCCGACACCAAGAGGGCTGGAATCAAGATGTTCCACGACTCGAAGATCAAGTTCCCTCTCCCACATCGTGTCAGCAAGAGAAGAAATGTGTCGCAGTTCACTACTCGACGCCCCACTACCCACTTTGCTTAATTTGGGTGTTGTTATCTGTTATGGAATAAATTAATTGTTACCGGTATCGTTTGAGAAGTTTTGAATTGAGAGGCTTACCTCAATTACTTTGGCAATTTTGTTCCTTGTTCCTGTTTGCGGCGCTGCCATTGCTGCGTGCCCGCGATTTTTTGTGCCGCCCGTGACCACGCCCACTCGCCGCTGTTCCACAAATGCGCCATCGAAAACTTGCTCTTGCGTAATCTTCGGAGTTAGCCGTTCTTTTCTGGCTCTAACTTGATCTGCCAATCTCCCAGTTTTCAATTCGGTGTTCTCTTGCGTATCCTTTTCTCACTGGTTGACATAAATGTTCAAGATTTGTTATCAAGGTTGCTGAGATGGCAGACATCCCGGAAGGTGATTACGAGAAGGGCAAGAAGGTCTTCAAACAGAGGTGCCTTCAATGCCATGTTGTCGACTCTAAAGCCACAAAGACTGGCCCCACACTCCACGGAATCATTGGCCGTACGTCAGGAACCGTCGATGGCTTCGATTACTCTGCTGCCAACAAGAACAAGGTGCGTAGGTGTGGCTGCACTTTGAGTCCGCGGTTCTTATCGATTGGATCTCTGTCCTTTACTTCTGTGATAGCAGTTCCCAATGTTGCTCTTTTTAGGGAGTAGTTTGGACTCGTGAGACTCTGTTCGAATACCTCCTGAATCCTAAGAAATACATCCCAGGAACGAAGATGGTGTTCGCAGGTCTAAAGAAGGCAGATGAACGAGCAGATTTAATCAAATATATCGAAGTAGAATCTGCAAAGCCGTGTTGTTAACATATGATTTGTGATTTAAATGTCCTTATAGGTATTAGTAAGTAAAGACGTATATTTCTTCCTTTGTATTGCAACCAGCCACACACATGCTCGTCAGGCCCATCCGTAGTATTCTTAGTCAATAGGAAGATCTGGTAGAAGTTCCAGCGCAAATTTAGTACAATTCAAGGTAGACCTATTGCAAAACAATCTATTTTCAATATTTATTATATATGTAACAATAACATGCTTTTGTAAGAATACTCGCACTTTGTGAAAACAAAACGGGCAATAATAGTATCATATTCTCAAAAGAAAAATGCAACCAGTGAAGAGTCATTTCTTGTGTGGCTTTCCACTTCCAAGTGGTTGGCCAATGTCCTTGCCGCGCAGCTTCACCTGCAAATGTGAGCTTAATTCGGCGTTGGGAATTATATTCGGATAAATTCTTGAAAGCGGCAGGTTTCCTTCATTGTAATCCACACAAAATGGACGGGATTCCACCATGAATGCTTCTTTTACATAGTGTAGACGGGTAAAAGGGAGTAAAGTGGGGAGGGTTGGGGGGACAGTCTTGTGAAACCCAAGGCTCAGGCTTGAATCCATGTTACAAAGTGAAACCTATGACCTTTTATTGAGTGCCCTTGCCCCACTCCCTTTTGGCTCACGACTTAGACCATTTGCGTTTTGACATTTTCTGACAAGTCCACTCCGATTTAGTGTATGCGTGTCGTGATTTGCATGTCGAGAATGTGACCGACCAAAAATTTCTGGAACCAGACCGGAAATTTGGCTTAAAGTACGTGTACTACATTGTATTATTTGTTATTACAATCTGCCAAATCAGTTTACTACTGCGCGTAGCTACATGGTACTGCTGTGCGAGAAGTACGACGGGACTGAAAGCATGCCGCAAAAGCCTAAGATCCAAGTGATGGTATCCAACAGGTGCTGCTGCGGTCCGCACATGTGAGGATATTCTTAAAAATTAAACATTTTGGGGAATCATAACTGTCAGAAGTGACCAGTTGGTGAGCGAGCACATGATCACTGATACTATTATACTACATGAATCCTCTGGAAAAATCATCCAAGCAAATAGCATACCCCCAGAGCGCGTTCCATTTTCTGGAGGATTTGCTGATTAGGGACGGCCTTTCCATTTTCGTACTCAGCAACAACCTGGGGCTTTTCATTGATTGCCTGCAAGTGTGAGTTATTCCATCACTGATACGTATATTTACTAGCTGATAACCTACAGTTGACAGGTCCTTCTGAGTCCACTCTTTGGCTTGGCGCGCTTGCTGCATCGCTTTTCCAAGCGATAGGCTCACACGTTCATGATGGAGCTCTTCTGTTTCTTCATCGAGCCTAAATATGTTGTTTTGAAATGCTTATTTTTTTCGTCTTTTGTGCTCTAAGAAGTGGCATACAGCATGCCTGGTATTCATTCTGAGTGGGACAACTCTTGAAAAGTCGATAAGCAAACCTAAGCGTGTTCTTGTTGGCAGTATGCTGGCGATTTCCCCCTGCCATCATCTTTTTCTCAGTGGCAACGGCGGTACCAGTGCGAAGGGCTGCATTTAGTGCCTGCAAATCAGTGATACGAATGAGAAGAACGCATGTACAAAACATAACAGATCTACCGCATCTTTATGCAATGCTACATCCCACTTATGTTTTCCAAGTATGTCAACTACACTACACTGAAGTGCACTTCAGTTCAAAAAACTTTCATAGTTAACTGTGCCAGTTTTTGTGTGCAACGTCTACAGTTTCACAATGAGCGTCGGTGGAAGTGCGTTTTTCGCGGACTCCGAATGCCCGCCGCAAGACCATATCACTCGCACTGGAATCGTCGCCGCGATAGCGAATCTTGGTAGCTAACATGTGACAGGATGAGAAACAATCAAGAGAACCCGGATTACCTATTACGGCATCGATTCTGGCGCTAGCAGCGCTGTCTCCTTCCAAGTTCGCGAAAAACGGACTTCCATGGACACCCACTGTGGACAAGAAAAGGACAGTCCCGCGCTTAAACACGAAGTCCATTGAAAAGTTTCGTCTATGAGTTGAGGAACGTTATGAGAGAAAATTGTATCACGATTCCAAGACTACTATGAGGAATCATTGTCGAACTACGAAGATTCTATTGCTAAAGGCTTGGACCACCCATTACGTGCAATATGATCCCCCGATTTAACGGAACACCGAGTTACATCATATCGAAAACATACTGCAGAACAGGGATGTACGAATTCTTTGTTTCTTTGCATGAAACCACGTGCACTCAGGCATTCCAGCAATTGGTTCCACATGTCATTTCAGATTCGACCGTTAAAATGGGCAGGATTGGAGCACTACTTGAGTGCTGCTCAGTTGTCCTTAGATTGCTATTAGATCGCTATATGACTGCTACTGCTTTTTGTGTAAGGAGTGAATAGTAATCTAATAGCGACAAAGTAACCAACCAGCACTCAAACAGCAGCCTGACCCCCCCCCCCCTATTCAGAAAACGGACCCAAGATGACAAATGGCTCCAATGCGTCAACAGCCAAATGCATAATAATGCCGGCAACCCATTCGTAACTCGACTGTTGATCTTAGTGTTGCTGACCAAATCCTGTAGATGGGATATTTTACATCCGCCATCACTTTCCGAATCAGTTTATACATAACGAGGTAGGGAAGGACACCGAAAACTTGACTCAACGCAACCAATGTTGACAACTGCCTGGGAGCTTTGAGAGCGCGAAGCTTGCAGTATAGGTGTCGTTTGAACTAACAGATCAAGATACTGCTGTCTTCACAATTCCCGTAATCTTGGGCCATTGTTGTCAAAAGCATGCCTATGCTAGTTCCGCAGAAAAAGAGCAAACAAGCACTCAGAGATTTCATACAAGCTTGTGTTGTTCTTCGATTTCGGATACCACCATAATTCTTTCCATCTACAGAACGGGGGATGGTAAAAAAGAAAAACAGATGAAAAAAAGGAATGAGCAAGGGAAATGTACGCCAAATCTAAATTTCATCCTTGTAATTAAATGACATCTCAGAAACTTAAGAGGAACGGATGGAAAGGGTATCATGACCTCAACAGATGGACGTCAAAGCACTGGTGCCTCATAGGACCGACTTACCGAGTTCGACTTCAGTGTCTTGTTCACCGGCCCCCTTTTGGTCAAGACTGTGACAGAGTTCGGATCGGTGTCAGACTGAGGACATCCCATCTTTGACATTTTGGCTTTCTGAAAGATAAAGAGCAGAGTCGAATAAACTGCACTATGATTGCGACAATAACGAAGAACGGACTCGATAGCAAAAATTGAGCCGTGAGTCAAAAATGTGAATAGAAATACCCGGAGAAGGTTAGCAAGCTAGCTTTGGTGATCTTCATGTTCTGAGAGATCTAATACTGAGCGATGAGATGTCATTTGGAAGACGCAAGTTATAAGGGTGCAAAACTATAAATGAATGTTTGTGGGTCGAGCAAAAATTATTTTGAAAAAGGTGATACAACATCCCAGTTCCAGATGTATCAGTGGTAGGTACCAGTGATCCTTCGCCATGTTTTGCTCAGATAACGAGCGCCTCGTTGAGCGAGCCGCTGCGCCATGAGACAAAGTAGCGACCCGTCCAAATCCTGATTTCGGCACGGTTTTTGAACTTTTTCTCTTACGACGAAGCTTCTTGGACAGAAGCAAGAGATAGCCTGATAGCGTCAAGTCTAAGCTACACAGCGAACATAAGGACGACTTCCCAGTCTAGGTTAGAAGATGAGGGCGATCGAAACTTTGATCGACATCCAAAATTTCGGTTCAGTTACCCAATGTCGAAGTATTTTAAAGGAGTCAATTTTTACAGGAATGGGATTTAGGAGAAAAGCTAATATTCTAAAAATGTTTTAAACAGGTGCTGCGCGATTTTGCTTTTGTCTTTCTCTGTTTGAAGTCGTATAAAACACAAGTGGAAAATTCATAACTTTAGTCCGTCACTTTCTAAATTCCTTTGAAAATCGAAAATTTGAATCGATTCAGCAATTTATATATGCTCAGATGCGAATCGATCTTTCAGGAAATGTCGAATATACTAGAATGGATGTTCATTAACGCGTGGCGCCCATCCAGAGTTTTACACCCTAATAGATTTAATAATGACATACAAAATGCTCTTCTGCTATACTGGCTTGCATCCTGAACTGTTTTTCAATATTGGACAAGTGGACACCAGAGGTAGGCGAAGGAAACTACCATTGCAAAATGTTAAAAAGGGTAATAGGAAACGATTCATTTTCAAGATGGCTGCCACTGGTTTCAAAAAAAAGCAGGCTAATCCATCAAGATTGTCTGCATTCAGAGACATATTTGATCATGATATATAGTCCTGAAATAGTGAATGCCTAATGGGGCTAGGCATTAATTCGTTTCTGTCGGGTTTTTCTTTTCACTTTTTTCGTTGTTGTCGTATTCATCACCGATATTACCTAGATTTTTTTCTTGTTTAATGAACTGCACATTGGATCAGCGGTCTTAATGTTCCTTTAATTGGAGGGACCCAACTAGGAACAGTCCTTCACGAAGAGCAAGACGGATTGCGTGCGGTTTCATAGGGTTGCTGCCACAGGATCACGGCAGGACCTAGCCGACCCCCTCACCAAGAGCATGCTCTGTTCGCATCCTTCCTTCAGGTCCCACCGCGTTTCTGCAGTCACGGGATCCGTGACTCCCTGAGGAGGACTGGATACACCACTGACTGGTGGGTCGTTCTTCGGTCACAATTCAAAGCATAGAGGAAACGTTCTCAACAAGACTTTATCATAAACCGTGAATATTCACCTAGTATTATAACTCTCGTTCAAGAAGGCAGCATCCACGTGTATCTACGTTTGCAATTGAATAAGCGAGCAAATTTTCCCGAGATGTTAGTGGATCTTGAGATGCCAGACACGCCCAGAAGCCGGATCTGCGTAACCTGGCGCGTCGTCAGGCGTGAGTTCAGATTAGGACGCTGGGTTCATGATGGCGACTGTAGTACCTCCGTATACAAGTCGTCACAATCGTTTGCGTTCGTTACACAAACAGTTATGACCTTCTTTCGTCTCCTTTTTTTTGCAGACAAAGTCTGCTATCCGTCCGACGGGTGATATGTACCTTCATTTAGGACGTGGTCGACCTATGAATGGATCACAAACCACAAGATTCTGCTTGGCTTTAGATGTTAGCAGAGCATTCTACTGTATTTATTCCGCCAGCTGAAGTGTCAGCAGCCCTTCGAACGAACAAATGAACAGAGCGACTTCCAACTATTTATAGATTTGGAGGTGCCGTCACCAAGTAGAAAAACCAGAAACATAAACATTGTTAGTCAGAAGTGATGTGATTTGTATATTTTCAGCAATACGCAGACGTCATACCAAAAAAAAAAAAAAAAACGCGGAATTAGTGTGTGATCATCTACGGGTACCTGGAAACCACGTGTAAATAAGGATGCTCATACGCAGCTCTGCTCAACCTTCATTAGTTTGCGTTCTGTTCACGGAGATTTATCCAATATTCTAACCAGTTTACATGGAATACTGCATGTTGCGTCATGGCGTTGTATGGTGTTGATGTGGTGTTATGTTATGTGTGATGGTGTTTTATTGTGTGTTATGTGTTGTTGAAATGTTGTTCAATGAGGGATGAGGTGAATAAGAGACCATCAAATCTTTTAAACTGCTTGTACTGCAGCCTTATGAAGACACGCCTTCAGTGAAACCCCTCTTCCATGTGAAAAATGACAATTTGTTCCAATTCCAACATCTGCTACTGCGCAGATTCACTGTAACGTTCTCCAAGGCTTCTCCTACCGTTCTATCCTTACAAAAAAGTGTAACCAGCGAAGGTTACTTGCGAAATAGCACACGTCAGCGTTCCAGGCGCCAAGATGTGAAGAAACGCGAAAGAAAGCAATCATGAAGCATGAGCACTTTTTTTACCTAGCATATTTCATGTATGAAACGCTGTGTTTGGTCATCACGATAGAAAAAAGTAACAACAAAGAGAATACAGGACAGAAACGGACGAAATAAACAACCATATTTGGTCACTAGGCTTTCCACTTGGGAATTCAACTCAACTAGGGTCTTATATAAAGCCATTCAAGGATTTTTGAAAGTCGAGAAAGTTTGAAAGGGAATCAAGAAGGATGGATAGGAGTGAAAATAGGAAACGTGACCAGTTCCGGGAAACCGACTGGACGAACGTGGACGCCTCGTGGGTGTCCGCAGCGCGGTCGCGGGCCGTGGAGCGCCGTCGTTCACATCCACGTCCATCGATTGTAAATGTATTTGCGTTTGCATTTTGCTTGATTTGCATGCTCCATAATCGGACATATTCCTTGTGACACTTTCTCCTTAAAGTACCTGTTTCTTCTCATCTCTTCCACCTGTCTATTATCCTCGAAATGCCGTGGTTTCCTCCCGACACCACGGAAATTGTGGCGGTAAAGTGTTCACCGACAGTTTTTTTTTCAAATTCAAAAAGTTCCCCTATTTTAGTGAAGAAACATTATTTGGAGTCTTCCCCACTATTGGTCCTGACGACGCTACACCATTTTGAGCACACTTGGGTTGTGGTCCCTTGTTTGTTCTGCCAAGCGACTCTAGCATACTCATTGGCGTAGTATAAACTGCTGGGAAACAAGGCTATGGAAAATTTGAATCTATACGTGGAGCAGTGGAAGCAGAGCCAACAGTGGTGATGATAAAAAATCGACATCCATGAGAACCAATCCCCGCTCCATTTCTCAGCCAACAGAGGAGTACGACCACACCCTCTGCATGCAAGCTGCTACCCATTCACAACGACAACTCCCCCCCCTTCGCTTTGTACCAAATTGGCCGAGTATTTCTGCATCAGAGCA
>KN727029.1:12510-23813 GCA_000816745.1 Ancylostoma duodenale
AGTCCTGAAAAAATTGCTGCGGGGTAGACTGCGTCCGCCTATGATGAGCAGTTCTGGGCTAGGATTCATGGACGCATAACCGACCGAAACCAGGCTATAGTCCGTTCCAAAAACGACGATGGTTGAGTACTTGTGCCTATGACTTGCATTTCTCGCCTGCCTCTCCGAATACGGCACCAGTCCTCGCATTCTCTCTTTCTCGGAAATTGTATTGGAACTAGCTAGTGTCACAATGTGGAGTAACAACAAATACACGTGGAGCTGCATCCAGTGGCTCTGCGGGAATCTTTAGAAAAACGGCGGTTTCTTCACTCTGTTCATCTTCATCACTATTGTTCATGGAGTGTCTTCTGTGAACGAGATATTTCATACTCTTTGCTTGTCAGTGCCTAAGATGGCGCGGGAAACCAGTAGGACGAGTTTCCACGATTGTGACGACTACAACAAGCATGGAAGTTCCACGCGGCCGCTACCGACAGCTGGAATGCGACATACGTCACGCATTCCAGCTCTCCCCTTCTCTCACAGCTGTGTCGTAAACGCAGCGAGTATAAATTGGTCCAACGGTGTCCGTGTGATCTGTGGTGAGGAAAATAGATGCCACAAGTTGGTCTATGGCTGAAAGTCAGTCACATTTAGATAAGTAATCTTACCAGTGCCAGCTTATCCTCTAATCTCTTTCCAGCTATACCCCTTGGTGGAATGGGCTAGTATACTGTCATGGTTCCACGGATAGTCTTATGCCAGGTTTTATATGCAGCAGTGCAATGATCCGTTCTTTTCTAGTAGATTCTATAGATTTAGAAAAAATGGTAACCAAGGTTGTAATTTGACCACATTTGAGATTAAGGAGGGAGACGCTGTGCACTGTTTTGGTACACTTATTAAAGCTTGAGCTGATCAAAAAGCTAATTATCGGACTGCGAAGGGGGCCTGCCATAACCTCTATGCATAGTCAGTTTCAAAAATGACGGTAGTTGTTTTATTGTTGTGTTTTATATTGTTTAGTTGAGTATTTATGCCTATGATCTGCATTTCTCACCTACATACATATCCGAATACGGAATAGCGATTCCAGCGTGCGGCATTGTTATGCTGCTGTACATACACGCTCAAGTCGCAAACTAGTCAACTCAATCAACGCTGCCGGTACAACACCATTAGCTATTCCACTGAAACACATTTCGGCGAAAGGGGAGACAGAGGGGGGGGGGGGGTGAGGGCACTGTATGAAATGTCATAGGTTTCACTTCGAAGCTGGCACTTTGCTAGACTTTTTTTTCATAGAAGTTATCCCCACGACCCCTAAAGCCTAGGCCTGAGCCTATGTTAAGCCTAAGCCTAATCTCATACTTGAGCATGTGTTTAAGGACTCTCTTGTGAAGCCTAAGCCTAAGGCTCAGGCTTAGGCTTCACAAGAGTGGCCTCCCCCCAACTCCCCTTTTCCCCCACATTTCTCGTACCAATGTACCAGTCCGACTCGCGGTTCCAATTTTTTCCCTTTTCCATACATAGCCACGTTTGCTAGTATTGGCCTAGCTCTTTAGATCAGTGTCACTTTGTTTCTTATGCTTTGTTGATCTGTCTACACAAGAATAGTTTGAAACACAATAACCGCACTGTTCATTTGACATTTGCAGGATTCGTTCATAGGAAAGGCGGTATGGCCGTTGACACCTTGGTGGAATCGGTCACCACCTATTGCAGGCGACCTCTTTGGGCTCACCTTTATGCGTCTCCATTCGCCGGTATGTTTTCTTCTTTTGTGAAATTTTTGTATCAGATTCTGTTTTCGTTATATTTGCGTTTCGGAAAAACTTATTTTAAGGCCCTTGAGGTGTTTCAATGCTCTCAGTATTTCGAGTAAAGTGAGGAAAAAGTAAAAATGAGGGAAATCTCACTTTTTGCAGTGTTGTACGCTTCATGGTTTTATATATGGTTATCAGTGTATGGACTCGAGGAGTATTATGAGCTTGGCTTTATTGGTGCAGCTATAATAGGTTTAATACAGGCACTTATTGTTCTGTTTTCCCACTGGTTTGTCGGAGTGAAATGTGCCCTTTCTTGTGTATATGTGAGTGTCCAAAGAATCCCTTTCCTGCGGTGAATCCTTGCTGCACATTTTTTCTGTTTAGGAAAAAGATCCCCATAAAGCTACGCTGGCTAAAGTGGTGCCTACGCCAAATAATGGATGGGCAGAGTTGGTACCTCTTCGAAGAACTAGGGTAAATCACTGTTGTAGTTCTCTACCATTGTTTGGGCTTCATTTTTCTCCTTCTGTTATTTTTTCTTTCTAGAGAGGAGGCAGCACGAAAGTGTGGTTTGAATTCCAAAGAGTTCACTACACTCTGGACGAAGCGACCAACACTTTTAGTACCGTTGTCTTTGACTCTCACAGACAAATGAAGTATTACCAACAGTCACGTGGTGTGGAGAGCGACGACCAGCTGGAGGAGATCAAATACCTTTTAGGAGATAACAAGTTTGTCTTTCTTCTTCCAGCGTTCTTAAGTAGTTTTTTGAGAAAGTTAATAAGATTTCAGAGTCCACGGTTTTTCATGTAAGGAAGTGGTCGGTAAATTAGAGCTTGAATCCTTTTTATCGATGTTTTGTCCTTTTTGGTATATAGTGTTCATTACTCATTTTTAGTATTCTAGGACAGAGATGGTTATACCACAGTTCTGGGATCTGTTCAAGGAGAGGGCAACTGCGCCGTTTTTCGTGTTCCAGGTACCATTTCAGATACTTTTTTTTCTGTTCATATTTCTTGTTTCCCTTCTACCTTTTTTGCTCGAAAAAGAGTGGCATTTCGCGAAATTACGAGATTGCTGACTAGAAACGTAAACAAGAAAGTGAATATAAAGCGGGTATGAAGTGAACCTAGCGAAGGTAGCAAAAACGATACATTTATCGTGAGAATAGATAGCTTCAATCATTGTTACTAACCTTTCCTTCTTCCTTAATGTTATTGTTTGTTCTATACAGTAACCGCATGTACGAGGTCTACAACAAAGTCAGACAAGGGGAAAATCATGAATCCCAGTCTATGATTAAATCTAAAATTTACGCTCAGGTGTTCTGTGTCGGATTATGGTGTCTGGAGGATATGTGGTACTACTCCTTATTCACCCTGTTCATGTTGATGACGTTTGAAGCGACCTTAGTGAAGGCGCAATTGAAAAACATGCAAGAAATCCGAAACATGGGAAACAAAGCTTTCATGATACAGGTTAGTGGAATGAATTCTCGTTGCGACCTTTTTCTTTTTCTAGACTTTCAACTGGACTTGAGCGATTCTAGGTGTATAGGAATCACAAGTGGGTTAAAATAAAGACGGATGAATTGGTTTCTGGCGACATAGTGTCCATTGGTGAGTGAGTGATGAAATATTCGCTCCGAAAAACAGTTTGCGTTACAAACTCTATAGGTCGTTCGTCGGATGAGCAAGTCGTGCCCTGTGACATGATCCTACTTCGTGGACCGTGCATTGTCGACGAATCGATGCTTACTGGAGAGTCGGTGCCTCAGATGAAAGTCAGTTTTTCTGCTCATTTGTTCATCTTGCTTACATATTTTTCATTGGTGTTTGGGAAAACGAACTTTGGGTGTGTCGAAACATTGAGAAAGGTGTGGGAGTTATCAGTTGCCATACTGACCTGACAAAGCTACATCCTACCTCGTGTCCATGATTGAAGTTCTGTCTGGGTGCAGCGATCAGTTAGCCATGAAGCTTTAAAGCAACCATCTTTTATGAGTTCTAGATTCGCTACTATTGGATTGATCGCTGTAGTTGCGGCTATTGATTTGTCGTACACAATCTGTTCACAAATACAGTATATGCTTTTAATCACTAGCATGAACAAGTAGTGATTATGCGTCACATTTCAATGAAAATTGACCTTCATCTGCTTTCGCACTGCTAAATTTTGTTGAAGTAGGCCATAACCATCTTTGGCGGTGGAAGATAATTAACGTACATGCAACTGTTAGCACCTGTGAATCTCGCTATCTACCTAGGGGCGGGGCTATAATTACATGGGATATTGATACTCGGGTTCGGGTTCATAGCAGCCAGCTCTTGCCAGCTATCGTTCCTCCTGGCATACACCCGAAAAATTGTGACGGTGTACCTTCCGGGAGGGAAACTGTCAGTACATAGTTTGTCGATTAAGATTATCCAATTCACTTCGAAGGAAACGTTTGCTGATTGTGGCGCACACGAATCTACAGCCTTTGTGAATAATGCTGTTTTTTGTAGGAACCCATTGAAGATCTTGAGAGGGATAGATATTTCGATATTGAAACTGACAGCCGTCTTCATGTAATATTTGGAGGCACGAAAATTGTTCAGCACACACCACCAGGTATGGCTCCTTCTGTTTTTTTTGTGATTTCTTCATTTTTTCTTTAACATTTAATATTTAACACTTATTGACACGCGGTTACGCGCGTGCGAAAGAAGCAAATTAATAAAACAGTAAAACCAGCGTATAGGAGCGACACTGCGCATCACATCACATGGATGAGTGATAAAAGCAACAAACAAAGAAAAAAAATAAAACGGAGAAGGAGACGCAAAATTTACTTCAGAAATTTGTTTACTAAAGTTTTGAATTGTTGTATGCGCGGAGGTATACGGAATTTTTTAATTCTCGCATAGTCCGAACACACTCTGTGAACGAAAAAGTTAGTCCTAGCCGAAACGGACGAAGAAGGATTGATAATTTTGTCTGCAGTGCCTCTTTTCTTCTAGGAAAGGGCGTAGAGGGACTCAAAGGCCCAGACAATGGATGCATCTGCTATGTGCTCAGAACAGGATTCACCACAAGTCAAGGAAAACTTCTTAGGTTCGATAGTTTCAGATTCTTTAAATGATAGTTTAGATGCAAACCTTCGCTTCGTAAAGTCTCATCTTAACCGTTCTTTATCTTCAGGACCATAATGTTCGGCGTCAAACGAGTTACAGCAAATAATCTCGAGACCTTCTGCTTTATACTATTTTTGCTTGTGTTCGCAGTTGCTGCTGCTGCTTACTTGTGGGTTGTCGGTAAGCCTTTCTTCCACTTTGCCGTTTTTGCATCATTTTTATCTCCGCTACTTATGCACTTGTCCTATGGAATTGGAGGATGTTCTGCTTTTCGTTTTTTAGGTAGCCAAGATGAGAAGCGCAATAAGTACAAACTGTTTTTGGAGTGCACTTTGATTCTTACAAGTGTGATCCCTCCTGAGTTGCCCATAGAGCTGTCACTGGCTGTCAACACATCTCTTATCGCTCTGCAAAAATTAGGTAGCCCTATTGATTTCCATTTTTTTACCTGATATCGGCCCAAATCTTGTTGGAGGTGTGTTCTGCACGGAGCCTTTTCGAATTCCGTTCGCTGGTAAAATTGATATTTGCTGTTTTGACAAGACTGGAACCCTTACCACCGACAACCTTGTTGTCGAAGGAATTGCGTTTAGGTTCGTTTGCATCACCTTTGTAATTTTGTTGTTAGAAAACCTCAGGATACATCTTTTGCAGCACTGATGAGGAGAAAGGTCTTGTGAAGGTGGTCTCTGATGTTCCTCCAGAATCTATACAGGTTAATAGCTTGTTAAGTTTGCAGTTGCAGAATACGGCCACTTATAAGGCTTCAGAAAGGGATATGTGCAAATAAGGGGAATTTAAGATTCGCTTCCTTAGTCCATTCCACGTTTATGAGCCGTTTAACGCAGTTTTCAGAAGTAAGTAGAAATTGAAGTGTAGCGAATGAGTCTAGAACATGCAAAGTTTGTTGTCTGCTAGGCCCCCTCGCCTAGCTTCCTGCATTATGAACGGCTGCAGCACTACTACGCTGGACCTTGAAAACCACCAATGGTTTAGATTGATCTGCTAGGAATACAACTTCTATTGGATTTCATACACGTTTGATATACATCAGTACATGCAGTGAAAACCCTTGCTAGCTATTTATAATGGCAAGAAGCTGGTGCAACCGCACCACACTCGTCTGCCGTAGTCATAACTGGTAGCCATAGACGCAGTAAATTCAGTAACCGAGCTTTACTGCGACTTTTCGGATAGTTTTTCTTCTTTGTTAGAAACTATCCCATCTTCCGCTCGGTATTTGATCTGTTGCCTTCATATAGGTGTTGGCGTGCTGTCACAGTTTGGTGCGCTTCGATGAAGATCTAGTTGGAGATCCGTTGGAGAAGGCATGCCTCACATGGTGTGATTGGTCGCTCACTAAAGGTCAACACTTCTTGAAATGTTATCGTTGCTGTTTAATTCTTTTTACCATTTTACTTTGATGATTGCTTTTTTAGGTGACGCTGTGCTCCCACCGAAGGGCTCTAAGCAAACGGGGCTGAAAATCTTTCACCGTTACCACTTTTCATCTGCAATGAAGAGAATGACAGTGGTTGCTGGTTACCATGTCCCCGGTTTTCAGGAACCGAAAATGATTGTTGCAGTAAAAGGTGCGCCAGAGACGCTCAGATCAATGGTTAGTGGACTTTTTCCCATTTCTGCTTTTACTCACTGAGGATAACCTATCTCTTCCAGTACGAGAGTGTACCACAAGATTACGACGAAATTTTCACAAATCTCACGAGGCAAGGAGCGCGCGTTCTTGCTATGGGAATTAAAGAGCTGCAACAAACAAGGCTTGGAGAGGTAAGTGGAGTCTGTGATGTGATTATGCTTTCATCCCTTTCATTTTCGTTATATTTTCTTTCAGCTGCGAGACACTAAACGAGAAGTATTGGAAAGCAACTTACGATTTGCTGGGTTTGTTGTTATCTCTTGCCCACTGAAGCCGGATACTAAAGTGATGATCAAAGAGATCATCGAAAGCTCTCACAAGGTAAGAATGCCATATTGCTACTGTTATAAAAATTGGTACTTTTTTCGTTCAGGTAGTGATGGTTACTGGTGACAATCCATTGACGGCATGTAACGTTGCAAAAGTTCTCAAATTCATAAAAAAGAAGATACCAACTTTAGTTTTGGATGAACCAGTGGACAAAAATGAACCTTGGAAGTGGAAGGTTTGTTGCTGATCAATCTGCTTTATATTATTTCTTGCATTTATTTCTTTATAATCATTTGCAAATGTTTTTGGCCCCATAGTGTCAGCTAAGCTAATCTGTATATCGTCAAACTGATCTATCTCCTTGGACGGTCTATTTCTCCCAGTGTTGTTTATTTTCAACGAAGATTACTAAGTATGGTTCCACGAAATTCCATGTAATCCTTGCGTAAGTAATGAACTTTCCATCTGCTTGCTTTCGATAGAACTCATCATTACGTGCCTATGAGGAACGATGGGCACGAGCAGCAAGTAATGAAACACTGCCTGAATTCAAGGACAAATAAAGGAACGCTTTCGTTTAGTACTGTTCTCTTATATTTCACTTAGACCAAATGTACTCCAAATAATGGCATGGGATTTGAAAAAAAAATTGAAGAAAAAAAAACTTACAATTCTTTGAGGGCTGCTTAATGCTGCCAGAAGATAGATGAAATAAGTGGTGATATTAATATTAGTTTCAAAAATTCTAGTGATTGAGGTTCTTTCTGAGGGTTCTTATTTGATTGTCTCACCTAGTTTTCTGTAAGAGTGTGGGCAGTCTATTCTACTCTTTTTCCAGGCTGTGGATGAGTCTGTTGAATATGATATCGTTCCCTACGAGAACAAGCAACAACTAAAAAAGTTCTTCTCGGACAACGAATTCTGTCTCACCGGTCCGGTTAGTCGACGAGCAATCCCAATTTCTTCTATTGGTAATCAAGACGTTATAATCCAGGCCTTCGCGTATTTGCTGGAGAACAAACATAGTTTCTTGCGAGAACTTATAACACATGTGCGAGTATTTGCTAGGATGGCTCCCAAGCAAAAGGTGATTTCTTCATGCTTTTGCAGTTCTACTTGTTTTGACTTCACTATTTGCTAGTCGTTTGTAATGTCATCACTGCCTGCATTTGTATTGTTCAATTCATGCATTCATTCGTTCATTCATTTTGATTCCATTCATTTGTTGAATAGTATGTTCCGCCAGATTCGTCGTATTTCCCTCATTGCTGTCAAGAACTATAATCTCTAAGGAGTTTCCGAGGGATTAGTCAAAATTTTCTTGTTTCATTTGTTACGCTGTTCTGGTTCGTTACATTTTTCCTTCTTCTTGGCTTTTTAAAGCGTTTTTTATAGGAGCGAGTGATTAACGAATACAAATCGCTTGGATATGTTACACTTATGTGCGGCGATGGAACGAATGACGTTGGTGCTCTCAAGCACTCGAATGTCGGTGAGTCTTGGACCTCTGTTGTTTCGTTTTCCAAGTGATTCCTTGTTTACTAACCTTCGCAGTACATTTCAGTTTACAGTCCCTAAAGCAAATGTTTAGGTGTTGCTCTGCTATCACATCCATACGATGCAACTAAGGTGGAACAAAAAGAGAAGGAGAAGAAGGAGAAGATTGAGGAAGCTCGCCGCTTGATGCATTCCGCCAATTCTACCCCTCCAGGAATACCGAGCTCTGTTGGGCGACGAGGTGATGCACCTATTGGAGCGAGGGCAAGGTGAGACTTCTCCTGTTTTTTGTTTGTCATCTTTTCTTTCTGTCTCATAGGAAGTGTTCACAAAATTCATGAGCCTTTGCGTTTTCTGCTGAGTATTTGATTAGTTTCACCCTTCGTTCGCCTCAGTATGTAGAAATTTATTGGCGAACGGTGAACATAAGTGTTCGGACCAGTTCTCGGGTCATCAACACGAGCTGCTTTTCCATTTAACCTTTCTAAATTTCCAAATTGATGTTATCCAAGTCTCGAAATGATTTTTTTATATCTTTGTCTCTTAATTATCATCTCGATAACGCCCCGCTTCAATTCCAACAGAAGTATTTTTTGCTTACTACGCACACTTCGCAATGATATTTTGGATTTTTATTTTTTCACAGTGCTTCATTCTCATCTTTTCTTGAAGTTTTTGGTTTAGATGTTTTTGCTTTGGTTTGAATTCGTGAAATTCTCATTTTTCTTTTTTACTCCCTGTCTGTCCTTTACATATTCAAAATTGTGGAATGGAAATGATAGTATCTTCCTTTCTGATCATTAAGGCTGTTCCGATGTGTTGGATGGATTCCAGAGAGCTCATTAAAATCGATACCAAGAAGGAATTTTGCAGAATAATCCACCATTGCAGGAGCACCCATCCTTCTGTTGTCAACGCTCAGAACAAATTAGAAAAGCTGATGAAAGAACTCGAGGAGGAAGAAAGAGCCACCATCACAAGACTCGGAGATGCATCTATTGCGGCACCTTTCACGTCCAAGTATACTAGTATAGCTTCAAGTAGGTTTCATCCAGCGTTTTCATCCACCATCTGTTGCGATCTGACCGCAATTTGCCCACCATTTATTCGCTCTTCCAGTTTGTCATGTAATCAAGCAAGGTCGGTGTACACTGGTGACTACGCTGCAGATGTTCAAGATCTTGGCCTTGAATGCTCTTGTTTCTGCTTATTCATTATCCGCACTTTATATGGATGGAGTGAAGTTCAGTGACACTCAGGCTACTATTCAGGGCCTTCTCTTGGCTGCCTGCTTCCTTTTGTTTCTCGTTCCAAGGTAAGGTTCCATGTTTCCGTTTGGTTTCTCGTTCCAAATTTACTCATTATTGTTAGCAATGCCTTTTGTCTTGCGGTTTATGTGTAGACTTTCACTGGGATTTTGCCTATTTCGTTAGTCATGCGATGTGTAGAGTTCTCAAGGAGCTGATTTTGATGAGTTTATTTTATTTTTCCAGCCTCTGAAAACCTTATCAAAGCAGCGCCCTATGTCAAACATTTTCAATGCCTATACGCTTCTAACTGTCACTGGACAGTTTATAATTCATTTTGGTTGTTTGCTATACGTGGTGAACAGCGCTCATGCAGCAGCTCCGAGGTAGCGGTTTCAATAATGTGTTTGTCCTTACTATGTTACGTTCGTCCTTTCCTTTTTTTGAATTTTATTAGCTTTTTTTTTCAGGAAGGAACCTGTTGATCTGGAAGCCAAATTTACTCCAAACGTTTTGAATACGAGTGTGTATATAATTTCTATGGCACTGCAAGTGTGCACATTTGCTGTGAACTACAGGGTAGGTGATCAATGAAGCGTATCCTTCCAAGAGAGTGAAAGTAGCCAGATGGCAGATGAATTTATCAGTAAGATTTCCAGGGTCGACCTTTTATGGAGTCTTTAATCGAGAACAAGGCTATGCTGTATAGCATCTTAATATCTGGATCATCCGTATTCATGCTAGCTGTTGGAGCTTCTGCAGATGCGATGCAGCAGTTCGAGTTGGTGATTCTTCCGCAAGAGGTAATGTGTAATGCAGTTTGGATAAATTGTGCGTTATGGATCTGAATGACTAATTACTCATTTATTCCAGCTCCGCAACATTCTAGTCTACTGTGTTTTGTTCGATCTTGTAGCTTGTTACATGATCGACCGGATCCTGAATTTCCTTCTAGGTGATATGTTTTAGTTAACTTAGTTGTTGGCGTGATGTGAACTGCAGCGTTGTGGCCATCTCATCTGTCTGTGATTTGTTTTCCTATTACATGAATCCCTTATCGTTGTTAATTTGTTATTTGCTGTTACTTAATAACTAAGTATTTCGCCACTGTGCAACTGTTTTCCTTATTTCCTTTTTCTCATCATTGCTTGACGCTACGACGGTTAGTCCGAGCGTTCTGCTTACTTTTACTTTATGTTGTTCTTTGCGAATAGCCAGTAAATTTCACTTTCCTTTTATCAATGTTTGTACATGCAAACAATTTGTTGCAATCGAAAGCATATCTCATAAGCAAGAGTCACATCCAAAGGTGGGAATAGAGAGTTCCTCCTCCTCCTCATCCTGTAAAGCCTAGATCTTCTATATTTTGCACGGGTACTTTACATGCTCATATTGATTACGAAATTAGCACATGTTCGAAATTAGCGAATTATATTAGAACACCATTTCGTAATACTCCGCTGGGAACGCCTGTTGTTGTATGACTAAGCCGAAGAATCTCCAACCACGCAGCTTTTTGTTGAGGCGCAGTTGGAACAGCGGTGAGGTAAAATTGTGAGCTGGACTTGCAAGTTTCCAGCAGTGATAGGATACCTGCGTTGTTGCAGTTCATGATACTGAATTTGATTTGTTGTTGGTTCATCATTTTAATGAGCACCGCTCTAACCTTTGAGGCATCGTCGTTCCTCGAATATGGGAACCTATCTAGGGTTCGAGTATTGATGTGCCATCAAAAACTATTATAGAAATACCGCTTCGGAAACAG
>KN727031.1:9909-24978 GCA_000816745.1 Ancylostoma duodenale
CTGTACTTGCCGCGGGCGAACAGAACGAACAGCGTTCAATGCAATCGTCGTCGCTCAAGGCATTACGATTCACTAAACTACATGATCCGACTAAAAAGGCCAGGCGGAAATATGGCGAGCGCTCGAACATCTACCACTTCGACATGAATTCACTCTATTGGTGAGTGAGTTTTCCTGTATAACTAACGAAAAATAGATCATTGGTTGAAGAATTTTTTTTACAATGATATCTATGCCATCATATGAAGATGATGAAGTGGTACTGCTTCGAAACCTCCAAAGGTTTTCGAAATTAGTAAACGACTCCCTGGCAATATGCAAGTCTTGAACAGTTCATCTCAGTTTACAGAGAACTCCCTGTGGACTACTGGCACGGATACTTCTTGAGTTCTCATCAGAATGAATTTCTTGATTTTTTCCAATGTTAGCTAATCATTTTGGTTTTTCTTGTCCTGCTATTTCATCACTTCTCCTACTCCACAACTTCAGAATCTTTCCATACTTTGGTTTAACCTTCTGACTAACATAAGACTACCTAGCAACAACGAATTATTAGGTTGGTGCATAATTAATGCGGCTTTTTTCGCGACTCCTTTCCTCTTTAAAAATTGAAGCCTCTTGAACGGTTTTTTCATATAAATATCCTTCTTTTCTCGTAGATTAGCGCTGCTATCGAAAACCGTATCCATATTCACCATCTCATGCTCGACCACTCCGCGAAAAGTAGGGATGCCGCACAGTCATTCCGCGATCTCAACGGAATTTTGGCTGAAGAAAAATCGGCACAGCCAAGTCGCGAAATGTTCGAGTAGTTCATGTAGGTAGACACAATCCTACACAGGTGTAAGGATGAGCTCTACGATCAAATTTCGACGACCAGGAACTTTTGGCAGCCGTGGAAAGGAAGAAGGATGGATTGACGAGATTCTCCAGAAATGGAGCCTTCTTGCTTGCTACAGAAAATCTGTGGAAATTCGAACATTGCTTCTGTCTGAGAATTCGGCGGGCCCATTTCGTCAATATCCATGCTTTTCTGAGCCTTTCAGAGGAAGAACCATGGTCGAATCGTCCTTGTTGAAGACTTCGGACAGCATTCCCATTGTCATGCATTCATCCTCCTTCACGGCTGCCCAAAATTCTTGGTGCTCGGAATTTGATGGCCAACCTCTTCTTTCTTTATCTACGAACCTCGTACCTTGTGACTATAAACAATCCTTCAAATTAGCCCTGCTGATTGATCCATTTTTGAAAGGCTTGCTGAGATCCCGGAATGACTGTTCTGCATACCAACGTTTCCCGAAGTGATAAAGCATTTTATAGCGGATGTGGATGCAGCTTTTGATAGCGCCCTTAATAAGTGGAAAGAGAAGATTGTTTACATGAAAAGTCCGATTGGAAAGCTTTGACTTTCATCGAGAAAAGAAGTCGCGAAAAAAAGCCGCATTAATTATGCACCAACCTAATACTTTAAGAGAATAAGTCGTGATTTTTTTTTTTGCTGAGCCTAAAATTCTCCAGCCTATTTGACCTAAGCACACCATCTGGGAGCGAAAAAAGGAAGTGAAAAGTGGAAGGAGAGTGGAGGAAGTGAAAGCCGATCCATGTAGCATGGTGAATCAGGAGATGAAAACGAATCTATTTGAAAAAAAAACAACAAGTTCTACGCCTTTGCGTAGCAGGCCCGTGGGTTTGAAAATGACGTCTACATTACCTGCTAACATGAAAATATTACTGAAAAGAGCACATGGAGTACAACTCTATAAGAAATGACATGAGGAAGTTCTGAGTAGAACTCCCTATAATTACCTTCGTTTTTGGGGTTGAAGTGTCAATGCAGTTTATGTGCAGCTTCCTTTGATTACCATAATTATTACAGCAGAATTTTCTAGTCACAAATTCGTGAACTGTATTTTCTGTAACTTTCTGGCGATCACAACTTCTAAACAGCAACTGTCTACATTTTTCGTGTGTTTCGCGTTATTTCACTATTGGATTTGAGTTCTAGGTTCCCTAGAAACCATTCCAACAGATCTCAAGCAGGAAGATTTGAGCGGGTTTTGTCCTTCAAGCACCTTTAGAGTCAATTGAAATCAAACATGAGCTGCTGAATAATTTTACGCGATCCCAAGATTTTCATCACAATTCGTTACTCGTTCCAATTTCCTTGATCATTCCGTTCCTCTGATTCCTACGAAGTGTGTCTAAAAAAGCTGTTACTCTTGCTTTTTCCGATGTATTTCTATAGAACAAATATGTTGCATATTTTAGTTCAGGCATAATATGTTGAGTTACCCTCAAAAAATTTTTTTCTGACAAAAGCCAAAATTATGACTGTTCGAGCAGCCAGAAATGTACATAAATTCCTGATTTAGTGCAAACGCAATTTATTTTATCAATTTATTAATTCACGGCATATTTCTATTGAAACGTGCCGCAAAGATCAGAAAATAACTACCGGAAAGAAAAACAAAGCTTATTAAGCGCTTCCGAAATGTTGTAGCTGCTGATCGTCAACAATGCTGACAGTTCGTTCATTCGTGAACCCCTCTGAAGAAATCCACAATTGTGGCAACCGCCTATGTTTGTATGTCACAAGGGTGGTCCTTGTACAAAACCGTTTTAGGGGTTCAAGCCTTTACTATCACAGACAATCCACTAAGATGACTGCAATTCATGATGGATGGATCATTATCAAAAATACTTATTCTTACTTAGGTGTATAACTACTTGCTAAATACTGCATGCAGAGTACTTGGAATCTAAGAACGCACCATAAATCACAATTTTCCTAGTCAACTGCAGTTAATCTCTCTTGGTGATAAAATTTCCACAACCACGCACCATGCACTTCTCAGTCCGGGGACAGACTACTTACTATGAAGTGTTTTATGACTTCCGGACATGATAACGTTCTGTTCTTATCAGTGAATCTAGTTTCGAAAGGAACACCCATATCACTCTCAGAACTACTCTTAAAGTGATTGAGATATAGTATGATGAAGTGTTGTCCTTTGACAGGTTAAGACGCTATCTCCATTTACCGAATTCTTGGCAGTTCTCGGACGTCGACCCAAAGTGCACGACATACCCGTAACAACAATTCGCTCGATTTTAAAGCCTATAACAACCGTGTGACCGCACCCTTAACTGTCGTACCATACTTAGTGACTTTACGACTCTGTCGCGAGAAACGTAACTATAAGTGCAACAGCTTCCAGAATCATCCAGAACTTGTGACTGAAGCGTAGTAGCACATCTTCGTTCCAGTACCTTATGGTCATCGGTAGTAAAACGGAAGAGTGCGACCATGCCGTAGAATAGTTTAGCTGGGAACAAGTTCTCTCGATGTTACAGCAGCATCGGCTGCCGCAATCATTTACGTCGGGACAGTCGCGGTCACAATGCGACACCCGGCGAACAGGAGTGTACACCATTTTCTCAAGCGCACAAAAAAGTAGTTAACAGTAAACAGCATTCACTACAACTGCAGATGTGCGAAAAAATACCTCTGCAACACCAATGAAGCTTTGTTTTTATAACATTTCCAGCGCAAATCGAACATCAGCACCATGAACACAATATTTTACGGCTGTAACGATTATAAATGATTGCAACCACATCTATTTTAATTGCTGCGCTGTCGTTTCGATAAAATCCCTTGGACTGACTCATTTTTAAAAATTACTAGGTGCTAATTTACGAAAGTGGTAATCCTAATTTGATTAATTTTACTCGATGCTATGCTAATTCCTTCTTCCACTTACTCAACTCTTGGAGAACATGAGCCCATTTGAATCCACCCATATGGATCATAATTACAACACAAGTTAATTTTTTATCCCGCCCCCAATTCGAGCTTCACCCAATAATCCTAAATTTCAGCTTCCAAATGTAAAAAAATAAATATGGGCACAGATGTCTAGAGTCTGAATCGACATCGAGGACTGGGATTCAAGGATACATAATCCAGGGCTAACAAACCAAGGACCGCATGTATCATTGACACTACCCAGGGTAAACGTGTTAAAACCCCCAGACTTATCGAACGTCAACATGGGCGTCAACACGTTAACCCTGGGTAATCTCAAGGATGCAGTCGAGGGCAGATCTGACGTTCTGCGCATCCTAACACTACACATTCTATGTACTGAATGATCAACTACGCCAATCACCATTGGCCTGCTTGATTACCGTTTCCTGACTTCCCTCGGGTATTTCCTACCTCTCCCCGTGTAAACTTACTTTTGTTACCAAGTTGATCCAACAAAGTGCTGCATTTCGAATTTTCTGGTTTCTTGCACCAATAATGCAGCTAACAGGGGCAAGCACAAGAGGGTAACCCAGCAGATCGAAACGAAACCTACCCAGCTTGTGGTGTTGCCTAACAAGGTGGCAAAGGATGCGTGTACACCATATCTGCTCTTCGACCCTCATAATTTTTACTACGCTGCTGTGAGGATCCACACACAAGTAGCCAAGCGACGTAGCGATCGAGTGAGTAACGCAGTGAACTGCTTAATGAAGGCTCACGAGCCTGCAACCTGGCAATGCTCCCTGTTCTGCTTTTTCGTATCCTGCTTTCCGGAACAGAGGACAAGAATGGTATACTGTACCTGTAGATACTGTACCACCTCGTCAAGCGTAGCTTTGAACTAGATAGGTTTCACTTCAATCTGCCTGGCTAAGCCCTTGCACTTCCTTGTAAGACAGTTCTGAGGCACACTCAACGACCCTGTTGGCTCGTCAACGCTTCCTTCACCTTCTCACAACAGCTACACATTAGACTTTCAAACCCACCAATGGTAGGTCATCCGAGTCTCCCTCACCACATGTGGACGGTTGCTGCAGAGCGGCCAGCGCTCGCTTCGTCGCATGGTACCTCTTATAGACCTTAATCAGAATACTGGTTAGCGAGTACTTTCAAAATACCGTAGTCCAGGCACTCCAAGCCAATTTTCACCCACCTTGCCGGTGTTTTTCTGGTGCGCAACGAATTGTTGATCTGAGATCGGTGGAATGAGGGTCGATCGAGGTATGGTAGTGGGAGGCACGAACGAATCGCCCCAGTGTCGAGTGAAGAACGTGTTCACTTCGGACCGAGACCGCCCTGGATCCGACAGCACCGCCGAAAGGTTCTGCGTGAAACTAAAACAAGTGGCTTGAAACGAAGATGTGTGCTGTCTACGGCTGCAATCCATTACTGCTGTCTTCTGGTATATAGAAGAAAGGCAGAAAATTATGACAGCGACTGGTCTAGAGTAAAGGGACAGAAACGAGAGATGTTGAAAAACAAAGTCGCGAAAAGGGCGAACAATTCTGACGTCGAATTTCTGTGACAACCACACTCGTTGTGCAGTGGTTTGTAACTGACCTCACGTGAAGAGATCTATTGCAAAGAAACGGAAAACTTTTCCTTGAAACATTCAGGAGAAAATATAATGATTTTCTCGAGCCCTACTTAGATGCTAAAATTTCAGAGATAAAAAGATACCCATCAATCGAAATCAGCCTGGGATCTTTTTTAAACGGAAGGAAAAGCGCTGTTGTGTTTTAGTGCCTCCACAACCGCTCAACACAAACAATATACCACGACAACAATATTTTTGTCAGAGGAATGGTGGCTGATTTCAAACGACTAAGAAAACAAAGTTAGTACTTCTCAAAAGAAGCACTAACCTACATACGCTACCTACAGGATAACGTTCTCTCCTAAGATTTCCCTTATACTCCACGCGGAGTATAGCAACTAACATAAACGTCACAGGGCGACTTCATTTCTATACGTATCGATTGTAGCCGAACAGTCGCCAGATGCCAATCGCCTAACGATCGCTACGCACAAAAATGAAGTCCCCGCGACCTAATGCTGCCATACTCCGTGTGGATTACGCTGGTAGCCTTACAATTAGAAAGGCGCACTGAGAAAAGTCTGAATGATACGTTTTGGAGATATTTGCCAGGGTAAAATGTGATAATAGAATGAAAGTAAATTGGCACTTAAGAACAGTTACATAGAAAAAGGCGCAATGTACTCTTCAAATTTAACAAATGCGAGCAAGTAACAGAGATCTGAAGACAGTGTTCCAATCTTATTTTCAGTTCTGAGATGCTAACATTTTATGTGGTGGACCTAATTGAAATGCTGGGCTAGGATTCAAAAACGCGTAACCGGACGAAATCACGCTAGCAAACCAATTTTTACGTCCTGCGTCTCCTAGCATCACCTAGTCTATACGACAACCAACCACGCTAACTATCGATGGTTTGCTTCGCTATCGTTTCACGAATCCCAGCCTTGATCTCACTGATAGTCTCACAGGCTCCAACCAATCGTGGATTGCGGCAGTTTACCGTCCCTGCAGTATGTAGCGGAGGCGTCTTACCATGTAATTACCAGGCAACAACAGCAGCTCATTTCTGGTAAGACGCCGGTCACCTCCCACATCTTCTACATGGGCATAGCCTCTCCTCGACGAAAAATAGCATTAAAAATGAGGTTTTCTAGCAATTCTACGTGGCCTGAAGTAAACCACTGGTCTCCAGTGGCTCACAAAGATTCTGTCCATGCAAAAATCTCAAAAACAATTCCCGAAGTGAGATTCTGCTTGCTGTAATAATGAAAAGGAAGAAAAAAGACAGCTGATGCTTTGATCGGAAATGCAAAGAGAAAAAATTGTGAGAATGCAATCGTGGAAATGCAAATCAAACTTGACACTTCTAGGGTGACCAACTAACTAATCAGGAAGACCTCAAAAATCAAGGAAAAGAAATAAAACGAAGATGTCGATTTAAATCCGAGCCAGCACCACATGCCCCTTCTTTCACCTGTTTTACACTCAAATACATACATATACAGATATCTAAAAATACTTTTGATTCCCGTTAGAAAGTTGTTCATATGTTTCACAGAATAATGGCAAGAATAGACGCATCTTATCACAAGTACAACACCAAAGACATTGCAGACATACATGGGCACACTCCCCTCTCACGTGTATTCATTCCCAGTTCCTACTTGACGAATAAAAACGTCAGAGAAACCAGCGATTCGTGGTGCAAACAGAACGGAGGGAGGGTCTTCTTCACAGTCAAGGCTAAACTGTTCATACACCCCACATTCCCTATTAGACGCACGCACTCGCGCGCACCCACCGAACTCGCGAGCCATGCAGCGCCCTACCAGGTGAGCAGCACCTCAGTCATCGCTCGGATCGTCTCCTTGCCATGATAACCGCCGCCTCCTGCGAGGTCAAATCATCTCATGCACGTCGGAATTTCATTTCCGTTGTCGTAACTACGTCTAGGAGAATAACAACGTCGAGTACCACTACTTACGGTAACTCCGCTTCCTTAACATTGTCCTCTGGCGGCCAACCCAATTACGCCCATTGTTGAAAACAGACATTTTGTAAAGTGTTTGCCGCCGACTGGTCTCTACGCTGTCGCAGCGCATTGTGGCGCATTGCTGATTACCGATTCAACTGTGGAAAATGGCGCCGGCACTTCGGGCGACCCTCACAACCGCAAAACCACTCGAGAACAAATCGTTCAGCGCTCCTTCACAAAAACGCCTCTACTCCCATTTGGAACAAAAACTTCCACTGGAAAAACCTCTTCAGATACTTCCTCTTGTCAATTTTCACCTCTTAAGAAAGTGAAAATAGCAAATGCTCGAGTGTTGCATGTCTTGAAATATTCAATTTTACCTTTTCCACACCTTTTTCGGAATATTAGATGAAGATCCTAAAAATTATCCTAGCCGCGATCGTATATGAAACAACAAGTCTAACAAACAAAACGAACCCATTACCGATATGGGCATAGATGATACTAACAAATCCTCATCACATCTACGAAAACCACCGTGACCTCGCACTTTCTGACCTTTTTTTTCAGGATGAGTCGCGTTGCTGACTATGGCAGCCCTCCACGCGAGAAAAAGGGGAAGATCAACTCATGCAGGGAAGCGATGTTTGGTGAACGAGCACGAAAATGGGCCTTCATATTTATTGTTGCATTTCTGGCATGTTTAACAATTAAGGACGTCGTTGATTTGGTAATTTTTACAATTTTATTATTGTTTTTACACTTGTTATATATTTTTTCAACATTTCCACTGCTAAATGTTGAAATAGAACATTATCACAAAAATTTGAGCTGCCTAAGGTAATGTGGTTAAAAATGGAGTAATAGGATTCACTCTATTTTTATTCCCCAAAAATGTTGAATTCCGACCCTTTACATCGCCTATCTCAATAACCTGTGGTACCCTATAACACTGCAATTACTCATTTGCTTCATTTTATATACCTATCTACCCACCTAAACACCTTCTACCTAAACATTACCATATGAATACTGTTCCTATTTCGATTTTTCTGATAAAATGGAACGAGGTAAAGTTCTTACAAGGTTTTATCGTTTGTTAATATTATTTCATTCTCTTGTTTAAATGGATTTCCTTATACATATAACGACTAAAAAGAAAAAAAAATCAGGTTTTCAGTATTCAGAAAAAGTAACCTGAGAGCGAATGCATCCTTGAAATTACCAAGGATAAATATGTTAACACCCCACAAATTTACCCATCGTTATCATGGGCGTCAATACGTTTGCCTTGGGTCATCTCAATGATCCATCCAGGCTCTGCAATGAAATTTTTTTTCCAAACAGATTTCCAATTCTGCTTGTGATAGCAATGGATTAGCGGCAAAATGGCAAAAAATAAACAAAACAATAATGCGTAATCATTCAGCCGGTCCAATCCTCGAGGAACAGCGGCAAAGACATAGCAGCTCCTGTACTATTTCATTTTTTTCGATGGAATGCCATAACAACCGGTTTGCTAGCATACTGTCTCGTAAATCGTACTGTGGAACATCAAGTAGCGACAATTACTCCGTCGGTTCACTTCAGTTCGACAAGCAAGGGCATTCAGATAGCACGTGTTGAAGAAAAAATCGTACATAACTATAGCATTAGCGAGAGCCCGCATTACACCGTGCTGTTGGCCGTCGTTTCCGATCGTCGCATTAGCAGCAAGAAAAGAACAACCACGTAGCACCAACCACCACCCATAATTAACGACGTAACTCGAAAAGAAAAAAGACATGGAGAAAAAGCGAGACCCACACCCTCTAACTTTTCCATATTTGCAGGTTATTGAATACTGCGACGAACCGAAGGAATCCGACATGAACATAGTGTTCAACGACTCAATGACAATGCCGAATGTGACGTTTTGTATGTCTAAGAAACAGGCATGGAGTCACTTTAAACTCAACGAAAGCGCTCCGGTGGATGAATGGGATATGGTCGTCGACGTAAGTGATATATCACCTGTTTCCAAAGTCATAGTGATTCTGAGTGTAGTGAGTGTAGTGTAGTGTATCCAACTGTTACTCGACGTGTACTCTTACCCTTTACCACGATGGAGATGAGCCATGGTAGCGACATCTACCCCTTCCAGCTTGGAATTTACAACGCGTCTAATTTACAAGAATGTTGAGACACATAGTAAAAACCAAAATAAAAATATAGTCCGTTTCAAAAAAGACGATAGTTGAGAAATTGTGCCTGTGCATTTCTCGCCTGCCTCTCCGAATACGACACTATTTATCGCGCTCTCTCTTTCTCTATCATCTTCACAATTATGCTCCCAGCTGAAACACTACAAAAACACCAATGAAAATCTACAGAATAACAGCCAATCTTATAGCATCTTTAAGGATATCCCTATAGTATGCACGCAATCGACGTACACCAGAGTCTAACAATGACAAACCAAAAAAAAATCATCCTACATAATAACAAAAAAATCGGTAAATATCTTTCCGAGACAGATCAAAACTTTTGTACGGTGAAAGCATGTGGGTTTCTGAACTAGAGGTGGTATCGTAAAAGTAGGAGATCATCACTAATGGAAGGAAGAACAGAACTTTCTTCTACAGATTTTTTTTTGAAATTTCCTATCTTTTGATCTATGAAATCAATCCTCCATCGGAAGTCAATACCACTAAGGCAAGAATGTATCTGAAGTACTTTCCAATAAAATAACACCTATTAAAATTCTGCTGCTCACATCAACGCCACTAAAACCGTGCACATCCTTTCAATGCTGCACCTTAAACTGGTGTCGTATTGAAAGGACGTGCACGTTTTTAACGGTGTTGTTGTGAGCAGCAAAGTTTTAACAGCGATCGAACGAGGAACGGGCGGAACGCTAGTACAAATAGTCTAGCAGAACACGCCTAGAACTCAGAAAAATTTTTTTTGCAACAATGGAAAAAGTGACTACTCGAGAAGGTAAACAAATTATCAGTGTGCCTGATGACGAGGAATTCATGAAGGTTAACGGGAAAATTACGATGTATCCACCATTCCGAGTTTGACCCTTCCTCAAAAAAAAAGGCTCCATCTTTGTCCTAGTTCACAACTCTTCCTCGCTGAGTAAATGGGAAGGTTGGAACTTCCCCGAGAACATCATAAATCCCGCCACTGTGACCACTCTATGTGGTAAAATGAGCAGTTCGCATCAGGACGTACATTTCAGGAATCGTTGGCGAACATGACCGACCACGATAGTTTCATGAAATTACCGTGGGATTACCGACTGGTGATGGAAGCTTACGACATGATCGCCACCTACAACAGTCTGGAAAGGGAAACGACAGCTCATGGTTCAGCTCGATCGATCAACATCTTCCGCGTTTCGCCACGATTAGCAGGGAAACGAAAAACCTTCAAGGTAACCTCTACACCTACTTGTGACGTAAAAGGCTTGTACTTTCTGTCATTGCCACTCTTTCTGAATCTATTTATTGCTTTCGGGAACTCGATTTGATTGCGTTCTTCTTGACCTCTACAGACCATTGTTCGAATTAGATCATTTGGCCAAGTGATGACGCAAAAGTGGTTTTCGAACACACCCCTCTTTTGCCTGATGAAAAGAAACTCGTTTTTTGTGGTAGTGAAGACAAATCAAGTTGTTTTCTCTTCAGCAGGTGATGACTTCAAGTAACAAATGAATCATTCAAGTAGCCATGAAGGAGTAACCTTATGAAATAAACGCTTGTAGAAATGGATGGAAGTGCTGGAGTCTCGGAACATCACATTCGAGGAATTCACACAAAAGACCGGCACTGAGGTGATGCGCCGCTCCATGCAACGATTCCAACGGACCACGTTCAACGAAGACTTGGTGATCAAAACCAAACTTCGTACATCGTGGATCTCGCAAATGCAGATCTGTTTCCAACCATGGTTCGACACCGACAACTTCTACTCAATTGAAGATCAGGTTAGCAATTGTTTCAGCAGCAGATGTATGGGAAATCATTTCTGGCATCCTAGTGGAATATAGCGCAATCTATACCCGACGCCTGCGTCCGAAAAGCGTCCGTCTAGATGACAGAAAGCTCATTCGCAGCTTTTACGCACGTGAGACGCATGCATCTGCGGCCTTGCGACGACTCTGCGACAATTTCATTCAGAGTATGCATGCCGTGTTGATCGGTCTCCGCGAGAAACCGTTTGCAAATGAATGTGGGCGTCTGACGTACAACTGACGCACGCATAAAGTATAAACTACCCTTAGACCGTATGCCTCTCGTAGTAGAAGATGTCGAATGCCTTAAATTTTGCAAGTGTTCCCAGACTTACCCGCGCATGAAATCGCCAAAAAGAGTTCCAGGGAAACTTTCGAAAATGGCTTAGAAAATTTCCCCTATACATATGGTGGTCACAGTAAAATGAAAGTAAACATATCGAAGGAGTCAATAACAACAGATTTCTCTTTCACTAGTTTCAATCAAGCCTGTTTCAAGTATTACTGATAGAATTTCCCAACTAATATCCATAAAAATTGTATTGTTATCAGTTACCAAAGATTTTACAACTAAGTCAAAAACTTGGCTTAAAATATTCAACTATAGCCTTGGGTTTTTCTCAATAACATGTCGTAAATTCATGTGTTACTTCACCAGTGCCCTCACATACCAATAAGCAGAGAACTTGGAAAAAAAACATTTTTGAAAAAAAAATGCCACAGATTTACCAAAATGGAGTTTCCATTAGTATTTAGTGCGCCTAGCAAATCAACTACATTTCCAAATAAATACTATGATATGGGGAGCTCCTCTAAGTTTTTGCGGCGAATCATGGAGAGTTACAGCCAAATCAGCTCTTTAGTGCAGCATTCACATTCACTTGTGCCAAATGCAAAAATTCTTAGAATCAAAGAGCGATCCTGCATAAAAATCTCATGTCCATAGCTATGCTGAACTCCTTACGGTGTTCACAGCTGAAGGCATTCATGAAGCTCGGATTACCATATATACATGTGGCATTCACTGGGGGAAATTCATTCCTAGCGTATGCCGACAAAAAAAGGGGGTAGCGCCAACTGTTAGTCAATGAAAAAATAGTTATCCGAATATTACAGCCGCTCCCGTAGAAATTACATAAGCCGTAGGAGTCACTCAAGATTGAAGGCAAAGAATAGTACAACACTTGCAACTGTCCCAGTAAATAAAGTGAACGAACACAGCCTTCTCCATTCCAGGGCAATTTCTTCACCATGCTCTTATCCCACAACGCTGAGAATCTCAATGGCGAACACCTCGAATGCATGAGTGTCGATTTCCATGGACGTCCTTCATCACTCAATCGATTTATGGAGGGTAAGGGAAGAGCGAGGGACGGATTCACTTCTGAGGTTCGTATCGCTCTTTCTAAATACCGAGATTCGAGAAGAAATCCACTTGTTTAGCTCTGTGCTGGTATGCGTCACGAAGTCTCAGTCGAGGTTCGCGCACTCTACCAAATGCTGGAGAACGATGAGCCCGGAAAGGCATGTCGCGACGTGGAGGACGGAGAGGACAGCGAGTTTGACTGCAGGTCCCGTTGCAGAATGGAAATGATCCGGGTTAGCTTTCCCTTTTTAGCAGATTCACTGTAGGAAAAAGTCATTCTACACCCTTCTTCATAAATTCACAGCCAAAACCATAGCAACAATCATGTGATTACTTCAGTCGATTGCGTTGATTTATTTAGCGCGTCTTTTCTCTTTACAAAGGAGTCGTAAACACGAATGCTGAATCAATGATGGTTTTGACTCGCATACCACCCATGTTTAAGAGAAGGGACAAACAGCTGAAATAAGACCTGTCTCAATCCGATAACAGAAAAAGTGGAACATATAATCTGCCATGCATTTTCCAGGGATTCCTAACCTAAGAGCTCGCTAAATTTCAGTGTTTCGAAGCAGCACTCTTCCTGTTGCAAGGGAAACAATGATAAACTAGTCCGGGGCCTGAATACATCATTGAAAGGATGGGTAATCTCATACCCATGCGTACCAGGCAAAGGGTAAACTTCAGTACGTTTATAAGTTACAGTGGGTGACCTCAATGATACATCCAGACATAGCGCTCATGTTCTTCCCAAATTTCAAGGTCCATGCATAAATTTACTTGTTTCAGGACATGTGTAAATGCACACCTTTGTCACTCAGCTACTTGGCAAAAGATGATCTGGACAAATTCCCGCTATGCGACTACACAAAATGTGAAGTAGAGTGAGTGATCAAGAGTTCCATGCATTGGAAAACCTCTACATTTTCGGAAATAATGGGTGCGCCCGGCCGAATTCTCCAACATTACAAACGCCGCGGTGGGCTGTTATCCCTAGCTATCCCTAACAGTTTTGTCTATGATAGGCTTGCTAGAGATAGCGATGTGGAGGAAGAGTATGCGTTGTGGAAATCGCATAGGTTGATCCTAATGGACTATCCTAGAACCTAGTGATATAATGTTGAAGAAAATGAAAAACTATCCCAGAAACTATATAGAAACAATCTAAAATATTGAATTCCAGCGTGCAAAAGGGCAACTACTCAGATAGCGAATGTGCCAACCGTTGCTTCCGAGACTGTCGACAAATTCGCTACGAAATCGACCATGAAGTTCAAGGAAGAATGGTTCGACCAGGTGCATATGTTTACATATACAAACAATTTGAAGCCTTATTCAAGAAATTTGACCAATTCCTCGAAGGAAGATGTTCATCACGTTCGGTAGCATCAGACGTAATGGTAGACCATGTTTTAAAAAATTCTAGATTCTAGGTGCCTAGGGGAAACATTTTCCACGATAAAGGAGGAAATTAGAAACCGTAAAAACCTAAAATTAGCAAAACTCCATTTCGTTGAGATTCCAAAGCAGGCTTGCGCAGACCAATTAATCATAACTAGTGAAGTATGGGAAAACATGGCATGTGAACATTCGGCACAGAGGGACTTGTTTTCTAGACATTACATATGTTTGCTGAATGTGAGCCAACTTCCTCGAATGAAATACAGACCTAGTTAAGGACTAAGTGTACGTACTACTTGGTTCAAAGTAGCATCTAAGCTTAGACAATATACAATGCAATAGCTCAGTGTGTATATTCTAAAATAGAAGTTCACTGAACTACGATGGAATTAGAGAAATATGAACATGAAAACTGTGAAAAAAAATAGAGAAAAAGAATAAAAAGCGCGTAAAATTAACCATGCAGATTTGACACTGATCAACTTGAACTGGGGATCATTCGAATACCTTACCATGGAACAACAATGGAAGTACTCAATTACTGCATTCATTGCTGCTCTTGGAGGATCCATCGGAATGTGGCTCGGATTGAGTATACTCTCGCTGATCCAGGTCGGTGATTTTTATAACTGCACAAATACCAGAACGGCAGTTCTTACACGGAGTATTCTTGAAAAATTCTTTCTAGGGAGGCACGTACTTGTACACATACCTTACGAAGAAGGTTGTGAAGGAAAAGATACTGAAAAAGGTGTCTGAGGCCCCAAGCCGTCGAAGAGAAAGCAAGGTGAGGAAAATTTCAAAGATATTCAGGAACCATTCACCATCATACATCAGAGGTCCTTATTCGGCTACTAGCAGCAACAACTTGACATTGGAGAATTACGGTTTCTAACGGTCTTCAATTACAGAGTGCGTCAAAATTATGGCAAAAAGGCTGATGTCCCGTTTTAATTTCACAATAACAAATATGGGA
>KN727032.1:0-10025 GCA_000816745.1 Ancylostoma duodenale
TTTCATTTTGCAAAAAGACATGTGTACTTGAATAGAGTGAAATCAAGAAAGACACTACACACGTATAGATTTCAAGCTGTTTTCAGGCGTTCTGGATGGATTCTGGATGAGAGTGAAAACAAATCCCACAACGTTTCAGCGAGGTGATCACTGCTCCGGGTATAACTGCAAAACACTACATGTACAGCTGGATGACCACGCCTTCCTTCACAGCTGAGCTGAGCGATGAATTTGAAAACACTCCTTGAATCTGCCACGCTAGTGCACTTCTGATGATGTCATACCTACATCACACATACTTAGGTCCACCTCTTTACCCAGGACATCCCAGAGCTTGTCCTGGAATCGCACTGAATCGCACTGGAGGTGTTAAGCATGCAGGAAAAGCGGGTAACCATCCCAGATATGTATGAATCATTCTGGCTACTTCACCTAGGTAGAGCTTGGCCAGGATGCATCATTGAAAGAAGGGCAATCTCTCATCCATAGCTATGATTATCTATGGGTAACAACTGGATATAGTATACAAAGTCACGCATGTGTAGATATCTACGTTGATAACTGCGAGGTAAAGGGTAGGTTTGGGTAAGTCAAAAGTTTACCATGGGTAATCTCAGTGATGCAACCAATCTGTGGTTGTATGGTTGTGAGGCACAGTCTTCGAATGTATTATTGAGATTACCATGGTGTGTATATGTGTTAGCGTGCTCGAATTTAACCTCTACCTGGCACTCATCAGCATATTTACCCATACGTAGCGTCCTCTATACCCAATTGCTAATCGTGGGTGATCATACCCATGGTTGTGAGATAACCCATCCTCCAAATTACGCATCTGCGCTTTTTGCGTTTAGTATGGCCACATCATCAGATATCACAGGACAACAGGCAGGATTATTACATATCAGGATTCAAGTGTTAGATGTTAACATAAGCCGTTGCACCTTTTTCAGTCGCGATTTTTCCCATTCCACTGCCATTTTTTCGTAAGGTGTTTAGTACCCCCCGAAAGCGCTTCCCCTCCTCTACAATTCTGTCATTATGTGTTTCCTCAGGAATGCTGATCGGATGAATTTCTGGGCTTAATAGGAAAGACGTCTTTTCTAGAAAAAGGTCATTCCAAGCGCAATGTCTCTTTCACAATTAGCAAAGATCGTTCGAGCAGTTTTGCTGGCCTCTCCAGCTTCAACTGAATGCTAGAAGTGAGAGCTGTCGTTGTTCTGTTTTTACTGACTGAGTACTCCATTTCATAGCTCTAAAACTCGAGTAAACTATGGGTTTGGAAAAAAATTTTCCGAATCAACTTGTAGAGCATGACTAGCGCTTTCGACTCGTATATGAAGTACACTTAAAAGTAAACGAATATGCTAAGAAGACTGCAACTGCAACTAAAAGAAGCGTAAGGACTTATGCTAACACCTAGTACTTCCCCAGAGTAAAGTAGGCAAAAATCATACTAGAATGAGAAGTTATTAGTGTTACCAAGCAGGTTAAAATAAATATCCTACGATCCAAAAATGTCCCACTGATTAATAATCCATGGATTATTACGCCTTACTCCCCATTCCATTAGTTGCAATAGTTTTCTCAGATGAATAATTCAGCAGCACATGCAGTTTCCTATGAGAATATTGGGCAAAAACAACATTTTTCCGGAAAATTTCCTGCACCTGCGTGGGCCTAGTGGGAAGATTACAAATTCTCAAAAACACGGTCCTTAAAACGTCATTTCGCCACAAGAAGTTCGTAGACATTACTCATGACATTTACTATGCACAGCTATTGCACCCGAGCTACTGGGAGGTCTTAACATTTCTAGCAAGGAATTAGTCTCAGCTGGAAACGAGGTATGAACTTAAGGGGTCCAGTTTTAGAGAAGAAAAAAAGGAGCAACCGAAATTTTTTGACTATTCTGCAGTTTCCGGAGTTCCATCGAGGCAGTGGGGTAAGGAGTTATGCACCCAATCCTGGCTTATCTAGGCTTTCCGTGCCCGTGACTGTTTCCAGGCCATTTTCGCTGCCTTTGTTCAAACATTTGTTATTCAAACATATGTCGTGCACGTCTTAACAGAGGAAAAAATAAATAAGAAAGGGAAGACAGGATTGAAAGCCCTGTCCGATGGGAACAAGAAAAAAGAAATGTGATAGATGGAACAGGAAATGAAATGAAAGACAGCATGAAAAGCCATACCCATCGCTCCACGGTGAGAAATGTGACTTTTTCCTCGCAGCAATTTATTCTTATTACTTTAAATTTATCACTGCTTATTATTACACCATCACTAAATCTTATTTATCCATTGCCATCATTATCATGAGGTTTTCCCTGCTACAACATATTCTAACTTCACTTCTTTCTTTGTTCACTTAGATCAAAAATTGGTACAAAATCCCTAACGTTTCCTGCCCATCATCGGCCAAGCTTTTCCCATCCACTTGACTTGGCATATTTGGGGAAGCACTTGGTAAATCCCTAAGAATAAGCTCGTGGTGGTTGATGGAGATCTTGAGCCAAGCTTACAGCGGTGACAGAAAAAGGCATTGGCAAAGCCCTATTGAGGCACTTGCCTCTCAAACTTGGACAACTTTAAATCACAACGATGCTTGAACTTTTCTGGAGTTCTTAGAGTTCATCTTGTTGAAAAGTTCACAAAAACCTTACTTGCATCGTTTCATGAGCATTTATTTCTAGGTAGAAATCAAATCACCTCTCTGAGCCATAAGAGACAAGCGAAAATTAGACGTACATAGGTCAACGTATTTATTTTACATGAAGGGGTTCGAAGATCGTTTTTTAATTGCCATTATTTTCTTATTTATTATTAATACTATATTGTGTTGTATTATATTACCTTATCGTTATTTGAAATTATTATTATTATTTGAAATTAAAAGAGTAAGGACAATTACCCGCCTGCGCATGGTTCTACTAACACGGTGGGACTTCCTCCCAAAATAAAATCAGAATCTGCTCAAAGGAAAACCTCTGATGACGCAACAAGTGACCACTTCGGAGACATCTGGACAAGCTGGCAATGCTTCGGCAATGTGCTCAGTTTCATTCGCTTTATGGACTTTTTTAAAAGTTTGCTCATTTTGTAATGGGTAGGTCCCAGCTGATCACACATCCAACCAAAATTTTTTCCTGAGAAATTCGGAATAGATCATCAAGACCAACTGGAGAGAACAAGTATCTAGCTCCAAAGAATCGACGACTGAGTTTTCCAGAGACAGCATACATCATTGGTTACCCAGGATAAACATGATTACATAACCAAATTCATCCATTTTTAACACGGGCACCTATAAATTTACCCTGGGTAACCTGAATGATGCACCCAGGCCGAGCCTGAGAAAGCCAGGTCACATATGTAGCCTTGAGCAGGTATTCGTGAAGCGTTAAACAAGCAAACCAACGATGGTTAGCGCTATTGGTTACACTACGGACTAAGTGCTGTTAGGAGGCGCACAACTCGGATACATAATCGAGATCACCCAGGGTAACAGTGTAGAAGCCCGTGTTAAGGATGGGTTGATTTGCACGTTGACCCTGTCCAACCTCAATGATGCTTGCGGCCCCAGGATACAAATGTTGGTTTACTATCCTCGTTCCGCTATATTATGCGTTTATGAATCCTAGCACTGAATGTTCAGCAGTTTTTGATCAGAAACGGTGTGGCATTCACTCCCAGTGTACTAGTCATAGGATCAAGAGTCGTTGCTCGCTTTTGTTTCTCCGGATACTCAGGTTTCAAGCGTATTTTTATCAATATGAACAAAGTGAAGAGCTGTTTTATAAGGAACAAAGCTCAAAAACTGTACGACAAGGTAAAAAAAACTGTCTCGTTAGCGTAATTGAGTCCTATAGCAGCTATGTCTGAATAAATCACGGGGACTTTCAAGGCGATCAACGTCTGGAGATGAAACAGTGGATAAACATGGAGGATTTGCTTGAGCTCTGACTAGGGGTAGTCAACAGTTTGTTAGGATAAAGTTTCCTCCTTCTCGGTTCTTCTTACACTACATACTGGGTTATACAGGCAGTTGGTTTTTACTTGTTTTCCTAATTTGCTTCTGATTATTTGGGTCCGTATGCATGAATATCCCAGCTGGGGAGGGTAGGGGATCAGAAATGCTGTCAAGTACTCGAGCACTTCCAAACGGTTCTCGAGCGATTGTCCATATATTGAATCCTTTATGGATCCCCTACATATGTGCAAAGTATTGGACGGACTGCGCTTCTATTGTATCTTCACAAGACGGCGAGGTTTTCTGAAGGGAGGAGGTGAACATCCCCTACACTGAGTAAGGGATCACGAGGGATCAGGCTTGCCAGGTGATGTGCATCCCCTCCCTCCAAAATATTTCCACACCTGGTAAACGCACATGAAGAGTGCAGGTGTTCCAACACTTTGCACATATGTAGGGGATCCATAAAGCATTTCAACATGTGGACAATCATTGAAGCACCGTTTGGAACTGCTCGAACACTTGACAGCAGTTGCGATCCCCTCCCCTGCACAGGGGGGATGTTCGTGCATACGAGTCTTGATGTTCTTTACTACAAGATACCGCTACATAGGTGTAGTACTCGTTATCCATAAATGTCATGGCACGCCTATGGGTATAAGAGATATAAAGGGATCAAATGAACATGTAAATAAACAAGTAATGGAAATCTGGAACACATGTGCTTTATCCACTCAAATAGTGCATAAGGCAAGAACATAAGACCTTACGGGCAAGAGCCTATCGGGCAGTAGGCGAATGAATTTATGGTGTGCTTTATCAGGAACGGTAATTCACAGAGGAAAAAGAATCCGGAAAAGAATGTGACGCCATGGCGGAGAATTTTGGTGTTTGCTGTTTAGTGTTCAAGTTGCAACGTCCTGCACAAATATTCGGCCATCGTGATTTCTGCAATCAAGGAGAAGTGTGTATGGTTGAGATTACCCAGGGTAAGCGCGTTCTGACCACATAAATTTACCCATCATTGGCACGGGGCCCATCATGCCCCATGCCAATGCCCTACGTAATCCTAATGATGCATGCGACCTACGTATGAGTGTCATGTAATCATAACCCTCGTGTTGGGACGGAAAACAAACTGAAGAGTTATCACACATAGATTAGGAGCAGTCATAGATGCAATAGCTGAACGAGCAGAAGGCGCACGCTCTCATAGAGGCAATATCTTTCATAGCGACTACATATGAAAGCGCTTTTCCTCGCTTCAAATCTTTTTTCTGCCTCTTCCCGCTTTCATAAACGGAGGACATTGCTTTAAAAAAAAGAGAAAGACCTTGCTTTAAGACTTGCTCATAGAACCATGCGAACATATACAAAACCCCACAATATCGATTGGAAATGTAGGCTAATTTCAGGACGGAACGAGCGAATGATTGGAGTACCATGTTGTAAAAATTACATCTTGTCGAGATTTTTCTGGATGAGGCTTCTCATTAACAGTTCCAGGAAGAAGCTAGATGAGCAGCAAACTACGCCGACGCGTGTCACTTGCACATTCAGACAGAGTAAGTGCATCGAAGCGTGGACAGAAACGAACAATGACGGCTAATCAGAGGATAAATGTTAGAAAAACTTCGGCTTTCCTTCAAGTTTAGCCTTTGTCACTCAAGTATTCATAGTTACAGCTAACAATAAGAACAGCTGGAATTCAAATCATTTGCTTGTTAAGAACAGAAAATCGAAATTTCCGCAAAGGGCAAAGCAATCCGGCTTTGGAAGCCCAACTGCCTAATGAATAGAATGAAATGAATAAAAAACCTGGATGGGTGGGGCATGGAAGGACCCGCCCAACATTTGGACAGGAGTGGCAAAATTATCCTTGGAAGGAAGGGTTCTTTGACAGGATTCGTCGACGTTCCCAAGAGGGATCTGAGCTTCCGGCTTATCTGAGACTAGGACTAATTCCTCTACAAATGGGAAAAAGTTCGCCCCTTTCAACAATACTTGTTCTTTCCGGTTAAGAAGGATCTTTCATGCAAGGAACACCCATTTCTATCCGGAAAACTAGTTCACTTTGGAACTGAGGGCAGAACATTACCTCCCCGGGAGATTTCATAAATCCCATCCCTACGCCCAACACTTCACGGATATCCCCCTCCCTCTTCCTACCATGCAAGAAAAGCAAGAAATAGGCTGCACCTCAGCTTTCCCACTACCAAGTCAAAGAAAATAGTCAATTCTCGTGAAAGAATCCACAAAGATACAGGAAAGAAGGAATGAAAACAACTGAAGGCAAGCCCACGAGAGAACGAAACCCACAATTTTGCTATAAACATATAGTGCCAAGTCTTTTTACCTAATTTCTCAGAACATTTGCTCATTGACGTCAGAATGGTCGTGAACGCAACGAACTCTGAAGAATTATGATGAAATTCTGTGAAAATTGAAAGAAAGGGTTTCTCATCAACTCCCACTCAGTTTCTGAACGTAATTTACTCAATGTTAGTCCGCCAACGTTGTCTAGACAAGAAGAACTCCGAGGACAAAGAAGAATGGCAAAGAGTTATCGTAATTATATGTGTAGAAGCCTAACAGTGCTCCGTAATGTCTGACAAACTATTAGTCTTTGTTAGCAAAGTTGTGACGAGAGCTCTAAAATGATCTGAGTAATGTTGGGGGGGGGGGGATACAAAGTTGGGTTGATTGTAGATTGATTGTATTTTTGTATTTTGTTAAGTAAACTTGAATTATTTGTTAATAATTTATTTATAATTTATACTTAAATTACTGAACATGAGAGGAAAAGTAAAGTAAAGTTGTAAGGTAAAGTTGCGGCCTAGATGCACTCGAATTCAAACATTCGGTTTCGGGGCAGTCATTTGAATGGTGGAGCTGGAATGAGCAGCATAGCCACAGGATAAAGAAAGGAACAGCTGCAGGGGTTTCATTCTCGAGTTTTCGAATGATTGAGTCAATTCCTAGATTTCTGATTAGATTCACTAAATTATCTAGCTTCCAACTTGTACTTACTGTAATTTGAATACAAGGGAATCAATATTACTGGGAGAAGCAAATGAGCAGTGCTTCCGGGAATCGCGGAGATTATCCGCTAGAGGCGGAGCGTAGAAAAGCCAGCCCGCCAGACGCATGTAGATAGTCCCGTCACTCGTCGCACAAGCTTGGGTAATTAAACCGACACTTGGGAAGTTAAAACCACAATCGGAAGCACGCATTTCGTGCACAATGCAGTAATCTAACATGATATGTTATGGAAAATGACAAAAATCCACAAAAAAACCTGTACCACATGATCGAGTTTCACATGGTATTACCTTACTTTTGTAATTCGTCCTATTATGAATAATTTCACACCTCAATGCCTTAGTCACCTTAACATGTCCTAGCGGCCACCTCTTCGCTAATTACATCGTCTAAAGGCATCTCCTATACAAGGATCTGAATGTGCGCCCCTGATTGGAGGCTGTTATTCCCTTCGTTACACAAATCATTTCCGGAACGGGGAAAATTGCTGCTTTCCGGGACGCTCTGGCTTGCGTCACAGCTCTAATGTGCAAGTGATTCGCACGGAACACTTGAAGTACAAGTCTGCTGTTCAGATGTAGTCCTTCAAGCCTTTGCCCTGGCCAGGAGAGCATCGACACCAAAATCTGCCAAATTCAAGTTTTTCGAGGCTCGGCGTAGGCGTGGGAAGTGTTTTGGTGCGGTGGATTATTACGCGTCTAATTGGAGACGAAGCATTAGAAAACAGCGTGGCGAGGAGTCATTTCCATACTAATCAAGCAACCCGAGTGATATATGGACTGGCGCGTCACTCTACACCCGTCTGATAGGCTGTGCACCCCGCGGAACATGGATGGAAATTGGTTGAATAGCCTAGGTTGAAGCAAAGAAAATGAGGAGGCGAACAGACCGTCACTCAAAGACGAATTTCACAAAAAAAAGCCAGCGAACAGGGTGGCCAAAACAGCGGCATGGATCCCCTTTCATAGAACGCTGAAGGATGGGAACGAGACGAAGTGAAGACTCTGTCGCAGTACTACGAAACCCTTCACTCGCATCTCCTACCTGTCGTTTGAAGAATAGCATTGCGGTCCTTCTGATGATTTACTGAATAAGTACATAAATGAATAAATAGAAACAAAATAAATTAAAATAAACTAATGAAGGCTTTCTCGCTACATGATGTCTCCCATAAGAAAAACCTATTCTTACTGAAGAAAGTCATTATGGGCATCTTTATCCTTGAGGCGCATAACTTTAAAAGAGTTTGTGCTTCCTAATGGGCTGGGGAATGAGTTCGTGCTGTTTTTCAAAGGCATAGACACCACAATTTTCCATGAGCAACATTGACCATAATGAATGGGTTACATATGGAATAGCTCCTTTCCTCCTCTACTAGTGATGCTGATCTCAGCTTTTCCAGCCCCAACAACTCCATCATACTTTATGGACTGTATTAGAACCTTGACAAAATAAATGTTACTGTGTGACTGTTCCAAACCCTCAGAGGGTAGTGGAAATCTCTCACATCCGAATTTCTTGGTAGTCATTCTGGTGGATTTGAGCAGAGAAATCAGGCTTACCCAGTGTGAACCATGACTTCATATACAGCAATTTAACGTTTTGCAGAGGATATGTTAGCCAAACCCAGAAGTTGTTGAGAGCCTCAAGATCGATATTTTTTGAAATTCAAATCAGAAAGCGTTACCGCCTGTGCAATGTAGATAATGCACCACACATCTGTCACACCTGTGAGATTTTGTCAGGGAGGACAAAGTGGTATTTTCAGTACTGATCCTATTTATTCCCCCACATCACGAGCAAATTTGGACGATAATCCTCCCTACATATATCCCACAAACGGCGCATCCGGAACGAAGGGCAAACTCAAGGGCAAAATTGTCCTGTCTAAAGCGGAAATATCACCCCTGTGTTGCCATTTCAGCAGCGAAGGTTTAGGTTGATATAAACAGATGACCGAGCATTCGACCTGCGATTGAAATCGAACGGTAGCTGGTAGCGAAGGGATACATTTTTATCGATATGTATTGAGGGTCCCATTCCATGCCATAGAGAACAAGCTGCAGCAGGAATTGAAAATGCAGTTGTGATACAGGTAGCGGGCAAAGCAAGGGCTAAAAAATATGTAGTCGATGAAGGCAGTCATGCGAATTACAAATCAACGTGAGAAAACTAATTGAAAAAAAAAACAGCGCGCACTTGCTTCCTGCCCAGTGCTGTTTGTGCCTAATTGTGTCTAAGTTATTAGCATGCAACCACCGTAAATATTATTATAGAACGCCTTGTATTTGCTGGATTTTGACATATGGGTAAAGTTAAGTATGACGAGTGTTGACTGCACATATGTGCAAGCACAAACAATAGGAAATGATACGCAATTCCATGAAGAACGCAGTAAATACCATAATGATAGGATAATGTTGATTCTTTCCCTTGAATTCATGGCGCCATCGCGGAACTTCCTGATCTAACTATGCTAGGGACGGTTAGTCCACCCCTCTCCCTAAAGCGTAAATGAGCGCAAGAAAAGCGTGAGCAGAGAACCGCACATAGTCTTGCGTACTGAGTGCAAATTGGCCCACACTCGCACATCCTCTTTCCCGCTAATTGAATTATCAAAATACCCCAGTTAAAACAATTATGCATCTAGATTCTTTTAGTACCACCTGGTCCGGGTACATCAATGATATGTAGAGAGTATGATATTGGAAGAGAAGACGGAATGACGAAGATGAAGGTAATACAAGAAAAAAAATCATCAGAATGGTTTCGCCACGGGTTGCTTCACTATAATATAGGCTTGGAATCTTTTTCCCTAGCAACCAATGTGTGGATCGAATAATGTACCAGACATCATATACTCGATGTTCGAGTATTCGATTTCGAAGATGTCGAAGGTTGGAATATTCGGAAAAGGAAGAGTACCAAAGCGCTGATGGAAAACAAGGACGGAACTTTGGCCGATTTTTCATTCCGAAAAGTTTGAATTTTATAGTGGGCTTCTAAATTTCTGA
>KN727032.1:18536-30030 GCA_000816745.1 Ancylostoma duodenale
GAGAAAGGGGCGTGGGAGGGGGGAGGGGGCGTGGAAAAAAAAAACTAGTGTCTCCACCGCTTTGGGGATCCACATGGAAGATACAATTAATAAAAATGTTGATTGTGAGTATAAAAAATTCACAAAAATCCTTTGAAGAATAATAATAAAAATGAACAATTGAAAACAACCTCTCACAAGATTTTTATTTCTTTTGTGAAGTAATTTCAAAAATTTGGCGGCTCATTTTCGAGGGGAAGGCGCTTATCAAGGCTTAGAAAACCGAAAAAAATGCTGTGCTTCCGAAAGGGAAAAGCCAACCTGTTGGGCAGGGAAGGGAGTTGGGGTGTTTTAGTTGTCAAACACAACCATGATGTGTTTACATTAGTCTTTGTGCTTTTTTTCGGACGTATTTTTCCCCCAACTACTTGTCAATCTTCAAGTACAAGTCATGTACCATTCGAAAGCGCTATTCCTCAAAAGCGACAGTTTACCCGAGTTTCACGCCTGCGAAGTGAAGCAAAGACTCAATGAAAAGCGCCGCAACCGAAAGCTACCTCTACTGGCGTTCAGATGAAGCTCTAAAGGCCACCAAAACTGGCGAAACGAACTGTGCTATGTATGAAAGAGATGTTTTCTTGAAATTACCAGTCATCAGCGATTTTCTAAGCTCAAAAAAGGCATATTTGGTCTCAACCACACCAACCACTTCGACCAAACAGATTTCTTCCACGAACATCTGAGAATTGCTCCAGAGGAATCATATGGTCTAGATGGGCATGCTATCAAGTTAGTGAGGTAATTCTGGTGAATGAATCCAAACACAAGGGTCTACTCATCTTACCACATGGTGACTTTGCACCCCACCCTTGCCAGCATCGCCGAACTGGCCCTCAAACAGTTCCACTGATGATGTTCTTCCGCATTTATAGTCTACAGAGCTAACATGTTCAAACAGTACCGGGTGCTTTTTGGTCTCTATTGAACACAAAGAGGAAAGTGGTTTTCCTCAAATTGGCGTTTTTCTTCTTATGTCCAAAAATCAAGTAATTCAATGGTTCATTGAAAACGCATGATGATCGGAAGAGAAAATCGTAGAGGAAGGGAAAAGCTCCTGGACCTTACAGAAATGGGACGAAAAAATCGTATTTGAAAAAAAAAGCACAAGGTCTTATGTTAATGCCTTATACTTGCGGTTCTTATTGCATATCAAAATCATCTTCTAACCGAGTTTCAATTTTATCACGTTGTGCCTGTTTTACCATTACAGAGACGATCTCATAATAAAGTTACTGCAAAATTCGTGCCGAGTACGCAAGATGAATCCATTGTGAAAGGTCTTGGTAAGAATTTCCCCAGTATTTTCAATGTCTCACAATGGAGTAAATGACGAGAAATTGGAGAGGAAAATCGTCAGGAACGGGTTAACTGCACTTCGGAAGAGGTTGACATAGCAGTACACTAGTTGTAAGCGCACTCGATTTCTTAATAGAAAAAGTGCTCCTGAAATGATGTTCACTTCGAGTTTTCCACCCTTTTTATAAGGTGTCATATGCACTTTCCACTCATCAGAATTCTGTGTACTGTTTGAGTTTCAATAGCTGGTAAAACAATGTAATATCAGCAACAACACAAAGACCTGTAAACACGCTAGGCACTTCCGGAAAGCAATGTTTTCCTAACTGCTTCGTAGATGTTGTCAATTCTCGTTAGTAAACGAACTTACCTCCTGATGCATATTGTGAATCCAACTGCCACCATCAGTTCCTGTTCGCAGTGCCATTTCCATGAGACGGCTACGTAGGAATTTAGAATGGGCAGAATCTAGTGTGAGTACAGTGGCATACAATTGCTGCAAAAAAAACCTGAAGAAACACAAACCACTTTGCCATCAGTTTCAATTCTTTGTTCTCTAGAACGGCATTATGGTTTCGACATTTGCCAGAGGATATGCTAGATTGCAAGAATTCAAAGACTTTTAGAAAGAAGTTCAAACAAGCTCTGTATAGAACTTTATTTACGATTACGGGTCGGACAGTTTCGTGAGCCAACAAACAGTTTCGTGAGCCAAATTTATTCAAAGAGATTCCGCTGCTATGCGTGGGCGAAGGCTCATTCTTTTCCCATCCCAAATAGTAAATATCTATTAAACAAAGCACCGTCAGGAGGGTAGAGCGGCTAGAGATACGGGGCGGCACTCATAGACACCGCAATCTTGAGGCGCAGACTGTGGGGCGAAATGGCCGATTTCTATAGACTCAGACACGTTCGTTTCGGGACCCGCTATTACGTCACCGCTGGCTCTCCCGCATGCACGGGGTAGTGATTTCATCACCTTCGCTCGCGGTCTCGCAGCATTGGAGTGAGGGAGTGTTTACAAGCTTTCAGGCTGCACAATATACGCAGCAGGAAATCCCCCCTTCCACTGTTGCGATGAGATGTGCACCTCAAATGAGGAGATGGGCGGGTTCTATGTGAACTGCAGCGTCTCGGAAGCTTGGTAGAGGCTGGGCCTACGCGGTCGCCTCATCTGATGGATACTATTGCCGCATCCCCTGCTGGGGTCTCGCAGCATTGTGCAGTCACGACATCTGTTCGTTTCGAGAAAGCTTCTGCAGTCACACACAGAGTAAAAGCCTCAAAATATCGAGGCATGACATTGTGTAACCATTAAACAAATAGTTGATTAAAATCAACAAATACTTAGTCAAAATTTCTGAATAACTCCCAAGCCTTTATCATTACGCCAGGATACGGGTCCACAGATGGAGAAAGGGCCAGCCGCGGCCCAGTGGTGTGGGGAACGCCAGGATACGGGTCTACCGATGTAGAAAGGGCCAGCCGTTGCCCAATGGTGTGGGGAACGCCAGGATACGGGTCCACCGATGGAGAAAGGGCCCGCCGTGGCCCAATATTGTGGAGAACGCCAGGAGACGGCTTCGTCAATGGAGACCAGGTCCGGTTTGGCCTAATTGTGAGGAATAACACCAGAATAAGGGTTGACCGTTGACCTAGCTGAAGAGCCCATTGTGGCCCAATAGTGTGGAGCACACCACCATACAGTTCCGCTATTATAGGGTCGATTCGCTCTGCCTCAATAACCTGGAGAACGCTAGATATTGGTTCACCGATGCTGTAAGGCCTGGTGTGGCCTAATAGTGAGGAAAACACCAGAATGCTGGTCCACCGATGGTGAAAGGGTCGACCGTGGCCCAGTGGTGTGGGGAACAACAGGATACGGGTCGACCGACGGAGAAAGGGCCTGCCGTGGCCCAGTGGTGTGGGGGACGCCAGGATACGGGTCCACGAGGAAGGATCGGCCGTTGCTCAACAGTGTGGAGAACGTCAGGATACGGGTTCACTTTGGTCCGATATCCAGCGAGTGCAGGAATGCGAGCCCACCCCTGGATAGCGTGTCCGGCTTGCCCTAACTGTGAGGAACGCGCAAGAATGCAGGCGCTCAGATGAAGGAAAGGCTCGCCGTGGCCTAACAGTGAAGATTTCGCCAGAATACGGGTCCACTGGTGGAAGAAAGCCCGTCGCGGCACAATAGTGCGGAAAACATTAGGATACGATTTCGCTTTGGTCCAATAGTGTGAGGAACAGCAGGATACAGTTCCGCCGATGAAGAACGCGTCTGCGTTGGCCCGGTTTTAGGAATACGCACGGATACGCCATACGATGGAGAACCAACTTCTCATACTCATACTCAACTCATAGCAAGAACTTCATGTTTGGGCAATTGGTTGTGCTTCTTTTTCAATTTTCTAGAGATTTGGCAAGTGCGAGGCTTTTGTACATGCCCCAACTGGCTGCCCCACCCCACTTTCTAGCGTCCCCAAGGGACGCTAGTGAATACAAATTAGAGAAGGAAAACGCAAAATTTTACTTCAGAATTTTGTTTACCATATTTTTGAGTTGATGGATACGTAGAGATATGTATATGGAACTTTTTACTAATTTGTGCATAGTCAGAATCCGCTCAATGAAGAAAGAGGTTAGTTCTCACTGAGATTGACGGAATAGGAAGATGTAGTTTGTTCGGAGCGCCTCTAGTGTAGTTTGTTCGGAGCGCCTCTAGTGTAGGACTTACAAATTTGAAAAAAAGGCGTTGCCTATTAGTTTAACAAAGCCATGAATAATCTTGAAGGCCATAAGTAGGTCCTGTTTCCTCCTTCTGAGAGCTAATGACTCAAAGCGCAGGGTTGACACTTCTAGAGGTGTTAGGAGGTACGATCCGGTAGTCGAATCCTCCAATTCTTAGCAGAGCTCTGCGCATGAAATTGTTCCGCACTTTTTCCAGGGCATGAGCATTTTTAGACTTACTATAATACTGTTCCGTACTCTAGAATGTTAGGCACATAAATTTTATATGCCCGAAGAAGAACTTGGGGGTCTCTGGAAGAAAGACATCGGAACAATGTGAAAACTCTTCTCCTTCCTCTGGTTGATATCACATCTACGTACTTGTCAAACAAAAGCTTATCGGTGAGGTGAATTCCCAAATCGAAATCCCAAATCCTGGTACATTAAGTTCTATACAGAGCTTGTTTCAACTTCTTTCCAGAAGCCTTTAAATTGTTGCAACCTAGCATATCCTCCGGCAAATGTCGAAATCATAATGCCGCTCTAGAGAACAAGGAATTAAAATTGATGATGAAGTGGTGTTTCTTCAGGTTTTTTGCAGAAATTGTATACCACCGTACTCACACTAGTTCTGTCCATTCCATATTCCTACTTAGCCATCTCACAGGAATGGCACTGCGAACAGGAACTAATGGCGGCAGTTGGATTCATTATATGCCTCAGAAGGTAAGGTCGTTTATTAACGAGAATCGAAAACATCTACGAGGCAGTTAGGAAAACATTGCTTTCCGGAAGTGCCTAGCGTGTTTACAGGTCTTTGTGTTGTTGCTGATATTACATTGTTTTAACAGCTATTGAAATTCAAACAGTACATAGAACTCTGATGAGTGGAAAGTGCATTTGACGCATTAAAAAAAGGGTGGATGACTCGAAGTGAACATCATTTCAGGAGCACTTTATCAGTTGCCAAGTCGTTCCTTTAAGGAACCGAGAATGCTTGCAACTAGTGTACTGCTATGTCAACCTCTTCCAACGAGCAGTTAACCCGTTCCTGACGACTTTCTCCTCCAATTTCTCGTCATTTGCCCCATTGTGAGACATTGAAAATCCTGGGAAAATTCTTACCAAGACCTTCCCCAGTGGATTTATTTGGCGTATTCAGCACGAATTTTGCAGTAACTTTATTATGAGATCGTCTCTGTAATGGCAAAACAGACACAAGGTGATAAAATTCAAACTCGGTTACAAGATGATGTTGATATGCAACAAAAACCGCAAGTATAAGGCATTAACATAAGACCTTGTGCTTTTTTTTTCAAATACGATTTTTTCGCCCCATTCCTATAAGCTCCTGAAACTCTTTCCTTCCTCTACCATCCAATCATCATGCGTTTTCAATGATCTGTGCGGTTCTGGTATTCATTCTGTGAAAACTGCAAATAAATACTTCTCTCAGAATCTTGCCAAAATCCACGCAGGAGCTTATTTCTGATCACGAATGAACCAGACTCCAAAGCCAGCTTCCCCTCAAAGCCATTAGGTGTTAGCATAAGTCCTTGCGCTTTTTCAATTGCAGCATTCTCCATCTAATTGCTGTCTTTCAGGTTTGTGTTATAAACAGGGTCAAGCGTCCGATGGGAATTTCCCATGAGGGGGTCGTATGGGAGGGGGCTGGGAATGGGAGGGGGTCGTATTGGGAGGGTGGTTTGGGGTAAGTGGAGGGGTGCCTTGACCAATGAATGTAACGTGAAAGTTCTGACTGTTTCATGACACTTTGACAAATGACGGCCACCCGTTGCCAGGAAGAACGGTCACGTCAGTACGTGTCAACAAGGTTTGTTTGGCAGTGCAAGAAATCGGCTTCAGCGCGCCTACGGGTTCGATTCCCGGTGCGATCAAAAGATTTTTGCACGGATCGGAATCACCTCAAAATTAAGTGTGAAGTAGAGAGGGTGGAAACGTTTGAAAATGAAGCGTGGGGAGCGAAATCGATCGATTGCAGATGCGACAATTCGCCTGCAGTGCCCCTCAATTCGTGGAAAAATAGAGTGGCTTAGACCTCGTGCTGAAGTAGCCTGACGCAAAATCATCAAACGCTTTGCTATGTGGTCATAGAAGACGACCAGCTCTATCTTTACTCAAAGTTTCATTTCTCTGAGTCTTCATATGTTTTTGGGAGCTCGATGGGAAATCGATGAGAAATTTGCCGAATTTCCCATCGATTTCCCATCTAAACTGCGAGAAAACGAGCGAACTTCGTGGAGCCAGATTCAGTACTCGAATGGGAAATTTCCCCGTCCAAAACTCATAGAAGAAAAGTTTTTGTGATATTCGCAAATAGCTTCTCAGTGATTCCCCAAACAGATTTACTCCATTTTCACCACTTCTTCAAATTGCGAGGTTTTTAGTTCTTCAATTCCCATGAAGAGAGTTCGCCCTTTACCGAAATTTCACTACCTTCACGTGATAGAGCTCCAATCATTCATTCTTCGTCTCCATTATCGCGCCCCAAAATTTGCTCCTGCTTGACTGAGTTAGATGGGAAATTTCCCCTCGGAGACCCGAAATTTTGAAAAATTTCCCATCGAGCTCCCAAGAACATATGAAGATCTAGGAAATTGAAACTCAGGCAAATCATAGAGTTGACCGTCCTCTATGTACACATTGAAAAGCATCTGTTGAATTCGAGTCAGAGAACTTCAGTGCGAAGTCAAAGCACCCTAATTTTTTGCGTAATGACGGGCCCTGCAGGCCAGCACGTGCAACCGATCGATTTCGCTTCTCACACTTGTTTTGCAACCGTTTTTTTCTTGTCCATGAATCATTCGATTCTGAAGTCATTCCAGTCCGTGCAAAAATGTTTCGACGGCGCCTGGAATCGAACCCGTTGCCGTGGCAAACCCAGTCGTATTTGCGCGTCCCGCCGCGAACCTCGGGGTACGGGACGCACATGTACGGGCTTGTACGCACAATGTGTGCTCGTTCGTCAGCTCCAATCTGTTTTTTTTCCAGCAGAATCTATTTTTTTTCTTCCTCTCCTTGGTCGTGTCTTCTTATTACTCTTACTTGCCCCATATCTTTTTTTTTTCAGGAAAAAAGATATGGGACGAGTAAGAGAGCCGCCATCGACGCTCACTGCAGCTAGATTTAAATGTACATTTTATTTCATCTTTTTTTGTACTGACTTAACCCCTTCTTCAACTATCGGCACTCTGAGGCCGATAGTTGAAGAAACAGGGAACATTAGGGAATGCAGGACCTGAAAGATGGGGGGGGGGTCGTACAGAGGTAGGGGTCGGACTGGGGATTATGGGGGGAGGGGGTCGTATTGAGGGTCGGTTTTTCCCATCGTCATGCTTGACCCTGGTTATAAACGATTCGAACGTGCTGGTCATGTTTTGCAGGGACGTCGTAATCATTTTTCTCAGCACAGCAATTTTTTGAGCTTGGAGCCTACAAAATGAGTACCGAGTCAATGAAAAAAGCACATCCGTCACCTGCCCTTCCTGGCTTTCAGATGAAGCTCGAGAGACCCTCAATACTGCTCAAAGGACCAGTCCTGGGTATGAAAGAGATGTTTTGCTTGGAATGACCACACCATCATGCAAAATGGATGCCGTATTCTTTCCCAACCTGTGAGGTTACCTTGTAAAGTTTCAGTTTGCTCTGGAAGGCAGCCTACATTAAGCTTATAAAAATGTTAATATTGCTTGGTACACGAATAGATTTTATTTTCCTGTTCAACAGGTCGAGCAAATCTAATAGGCGAAGCCGTTTAGTTGTTATGGACTTCAAGGAAAGACAAAGTTGTTGCGTCTCTTGAGTAGGTCAGATGGTCTTGCTCTCGTCGAGGACCAGTATTTTACCATAACACGATACTCAGCAGGTTGGCTGCTGGAACGCCACCAGCAGCACACAGTACGTCATGGCAGGATGTGCGCCATACGCTACCCCGGAATGGACACACTATTAGCATGATCGCATTTCAGAAAGCAATCGATGCTCTCTATTCCCTTCTCCAGAAAAAAAATGCTTGCTCCAACCTGGATCAGCTTCTTTGCGCACTCCGGCTCCGAATTTGACCTGACGTGTCCTGATCATTTAGCCTATCTTCAAATCTTAGTATCACCGCTCCCGTTGATGACCATTATAACATCACCCTTCCGGTGATAATCAAGGATTCAACGGTGATATGAGGACCTCATCAGCCAAGTCTCCAAATGACAGTATCACTGGCCAATTTGAGATGAGACTACTGTTCAAGTTGCAAACTGCCATCTAAATCCGTCTGATCATTCTGAAAGATTCTTCAAGAGAATAATACTTCGCCATCCTGCTCATCCCTAACGATGCACACAATATCTCACGCACTTTTCCTTCTCATCTCGAATCTGCTTTCCAAGTGTTGAAACGCTTTCGCATTGTGAATTATGGCAACTCGTTCCTTTCGACCAGATGCAGGACCAAGACCCCCCCCCCCTGATGTCTTCCTCCAAAACAGGTCCCCTTCGACCTCCTCAAGCCTGAACACTCCCCTCGAAATGCCACTGCAATGTGGATTCTCTCCGAACTTATCAAGTCTGACGACTCCTCCCTTCTACCCGCTCAAGACCAAAGAACCCCTGATGTCTTCTTCCAAGGCGGGTTCTCTTCGACCTTCTCAAGCCTAAAGATTTCCCCTCGAAAAGTTACTGCAATGCGGACACCCCTTCCACATTCTTAGCACCAAAGAAACCCTCCCTGAAGTCTTCCAGCAGTTTTCCGAGAGTTACCGATGTTCTCTTCAAACATGTGCGGGTTCCTTCCGACCAGATGCATTCAGATGCAAACACCTCTCTGATGTTTCTCTGCAATGCGGATTCCCCTTCTACCACGTCAAGACCAAGAACCCCCCTGATGTCTTCCTCCAAGACGGGTTCCCTTCGACCTTTTCAAGCCTGAAGATCCCCTTCGGAGTGTTACCGCAATGCGGATTCCCTTTGACCTTCTGAAACCTGAAGATCCCCTTCGAAGTGTCATCGCAATGCGGATTCCCTTCGACCTTCTCAAGCCTGAAGTTTTCCCCTTCGAAGTGTCACTGCAATGCGGACAACCTTTCCATTCTCAGGACTGAATAGACCCTCCCTGAATTTTCTAGCAGCTTTCCGAGTTTCCCTAATGTTCTCTTTGAACATGTAAGGTCCTAGATCCCCCTCCCCGAAGTCTCCATTTTGTGCGGGTTCCATTCGACCAGATGCGTTCAGATGCAAACATCTCTCTGATGTATCTCTGCATTGCGGATTCCCCTTCTACCATGTCCAGACCAAGGACCCCCCCACTGATGTTTTCTGCCAAAAAGGGTTCCCTTCGACCTTCTCAAGCCTGGAGATCCCCTTCGAAGTGTCATTCATCTCAAGTCTGACCAATCCCCCTCGCATTCTTTCTGCAATGCGGATTCCCCTTCAACCCGTTCAAGACCAAGGACCCCCCCCCCGATGTCTTCTTTCAAGGCGGGTTCCCTTCGAACTTATCAAGCCTGGAGATCTCCTCGATCCCCTCGAAATATCACTGCAATGAGGACACCCCTTCCACATTCCCAAGACCGAACAGAACCTCCTTGAATTTTCTAGCAGCTTTCCGAGTTTTCCTCTTGTTTTCTTTGGACCCGTAAGGCCCAAGAGCCCCCTCCCTGAAGTCTCCTTTCTGTGCGGGTCCCCTTCGACCAGATGCATTCAGATGCAAACATCTCTCTGATGTTTCTCTGCAATGCGGATTCCCCTTCTACCACGTCAAGACCAAGAACCCCCCTGATGTCTTCCTCCAAGATGGGTTCCCTTCGACCTTGTCAAGCTTAAAGATCCCCTTGGAAGTGTCATCGCAATGCGGATTCCCTTCGACCTTCTCAAGTCTGACGACTCCCCCCCCGCATTCTTTCTGCAATGCAGATTCCCGTTCTACCCGCTCAAGACCAACGACCCCCTAATGTCTTCCTCCAAGATGGGTTCGCTTCCGACCTTCTCAAGCCTGAACACTCCCTCTCATGATGTCACTGCAGTGTGGGTGGCCTTCGACCTTCCCAGATCTGCTGGATGATTGTTGGAGGTAACGACGTGGAGGGCAGACGTTGTTTAAATCCATACGCTCAAACTACCGCACTATACATACAGTGGATCTGCTCGAGTTGTTGTGTGTTGCTCTCATAGATCTGACACGTCAAGACTTGTTAGCCAACGCTAAATCCCTGGTGGAACGCTAGCTGCCACAGACCGCCCCGCTCAAATAGTTCGCGAAGTCTGCACTTTAGACCATCTCAAAAATGAGGTTACCGTTCCTTCCGTGTACTTTGATATATGTGTACCGATTGACCTCTCCACGACCTGAAGAGCTGCACCATCTTCGCGGCGCAATAGAGACAACACTCCACTTCCACAGCGCCCGGCCGCGCCCCGTCGGTAGTGCGAGGCTCCACGATGCATAGAGGTGTCATCGTAATTGACGTCGCCTGCATTCTTTTCGGACCAGAACGCAGTGTCGATATCATCAACACGCAAAATGGGAGCCACTGCCTTCGAAGCAACGTGTCAGAGAATCTTTCGTACCTCATAGAAATAGTTTATGAGATTTTCAAGACAAAATATAGTACAAAAATCATTCCCGTAGACTCACTCCAACATTCCAAACAAACCAGTTTTTCAATGTTTCTCCTAGGAACATTTTTCAAGTGGCAAAATAGGTGGTATTTAGCCATATGATGAACATGACGAGAACATGCACATTTTATAAGGATGCACCAAGGGGGTGCAATTGTGATTGGAGCGGCCCAGCGCTATAGATATCGGGTGTTGCCTCGCAAGCCCCGCGTAAATGGTGCGACTTTCCAGGCCGCGGAGAGGGGCAATCGTTTACGCTCCCTATAGATAAATCATTTGAGGGCCACCGCATCAACATCCAGAACAATGTGCACAACTTTTCGAAAAATTTATTAGAATGCATCCGTAGAATTAGGCGAAATTAAGACAACACTACGAAAAATATTAGGTTGGGCAATAAGTTCGAGCGGTTTTTCTGAGCATTCAGTGCGTTTTCACCGAGTGGACCAGTTGAACTTAGGTTTTTCTGAAAGTTAATATCCGCAGTACTTCTTTTTCACATCTAGAGCAAGTCCTTGCAAAAAATCATCTCACAACTCTACAAACTGTGTGTACAGAACACGGTGCATCTCCCAATTCAAAATCGACCTCTCTGAAGCAAAAATCCACTTTTGCGCTGCCCCTTGAACAGTTACAGAGTTACAGAGTTTATTACGGTATCAATTCATATTCGAATGCCGTATCATAGCCTTATCTAATTCTTCATCCGACATGCTCCACCAGTTTCGTCCAATCCTGCTCGATAATTCGTCGCGCCACAGAGTGCAAGGGTGTCCTCGTCGTCTGCGGTTTACGTGGTC
>KN727033.1:9120-31284 GCA_000816745.1 Ancylostoma duodenale
AACCGGTAAAACGTAAAACCGTACGTAAGTTACGTAACGTTACGTTACGTAACGTACGTACGTACGAGTGAGTGAGAGTGTCGCGCGGGAGGGGGGGGGGGGGGGCGGTCCTGCGCGCGCAAATGAAAAGGCGTGGCAATGACCGCGAGGCGTAAACAAATTCACTCGCATAGTGTTCACAATTCTGTCGAGGGACGTCGAACACTCACAGATCACTACAAGATGTGACAGCAAGGACATCGCCAACGGCACTAGCATGCTCTTCCATGAACAACATTGCATATCCCATCAGATTTTACATACTACTCACGAATTGCTCGAAAAGAACTTCACATACCCGTCGTTGTTGTGATTAGACTGTCCGTTTGACGCCTTCCCATGCTGACTAGTGGGTTCAGCTTCAATGCGCTAACGTCACACCTCTGCTCATCCAATCGGGCTGATTGCATACGTGACAAGAAATCGAGGAAATCTTCCTGCTGATTATGGAACCTACGTGATTCCGTCGCCTGAAATACCTCAACTATGTAATAGATCAAAACCTGGAGAAACTCCAGTAAAATTATACATGGATATCTTCCGTCCTTGAGGACTAATAAAGCTATTCATAAACATTTAATACAGTTCCGCAGGTATTCGGTTTGGTTATTACTCTTAGACATTGGCAATACTGCGTTCTAGGAGTATTAACTAATTACATTCCTTGCCGTATGAGAATTCTTCTAACCTGAAGTGAAATCGTGGGTGATTAACCTCAGAAAATCGAATAATACATATAGTTCGCGAAGGCATGAAGTTAAGGGTACGAAAAAAGTACTAGACAAGCTAGTGCGTGAAATTTGACATGCAACAAAACAGAAAAAGGCAAAAGCGACATCTCCCAATTCATAAAAGAATTTCCACACAGCTGTAGCCATCTGGGCTTCTATTAAACACAAAGAGGTCAATAACTCATAATACATCTTCAGTCAAGGTCTACACATGGAAGTTAGTTGTAAAAAGGAAAGCAGCTAGAAGAGTTGAACCCGTGTTTGTAATTAAGAAGGAGATTTCATTTCTCAAGTTTTTACAAAACTTCCCCTATTTTTACAACATGAATAACTCTTTCTCTTGGATGTTATGAGAAAACTAGTAAAACGAAGTTAGCGCGACGTAGGCGCCAATAACAAGAAAGGAATCTCGCTTGAAGGAAGTTCATATGAACTAAGGATGAGAACGAATGATAGGAAGTGAGCGAAGTGGGCCTAGTGCGCCTGTCCTAAATCTGCCAGGAATTAGTTCCCAGACAAATTGAAATGAAGCTGTACTAAGAATTTAATGCACTTCAGGCATTACTACATATATTTGGATTTGAATGTGGAAAAGATGATGAGAAAAAAACTCGTGCTCATTTGCAGTTCGATACAGGCACAGCATCGACGGAATTAGAGTAAGTGATATTGAAACAGGTAGCAGAACAGTTAGAAAGCATTGATATTTACATCGAACAGTACAACTTTCACTCGATGAACTCGAATCGAATTCCTATTCCGAATGGTCACTGAACAAAGAGACAGAATTTCCAAAAGATAGAACCACCAAATACTAAAGAGAATCAAGAAAGTTAGGATTTTTAAAGACATCATCTGATCGAACAATTCAGAAATTCGAATAATTCAATCTCAAATCGAGTCTATATCTCAGCCACTCAGGTTGAGGAATTCAGTTATAGTGCGAGCGATGCTTACACGTAATGAAGCTAATTCCTGAGAATGGAGTGAACACTGACCTGCTCCGAATTGTCTAGTGCGAAAAGGAAGTGGTGTCGCGAGCAGAGCAGGAAGTGATTTAGGATAATAAAAGCTTTAGTTACGAATTGTGCGTAGTAGTGTATTCATATTAAAAACAAAAACCAATTTCTTATCAATCCCACAATACAGTTTTGCGACGACTCATTTTCTGACTACAGTGAAAGTTCCTTGCCGGTCTCCAAACCAGGCCATTTTGATGTCATCACATAGAAAACGATCTCCTCAAAAAAAAGTTCCCTCTGTAACTTCCAAATTGTTGGAGCAGTGATTACAAATCCCTTTTTCTAGGTGGCACCTTTTCTATAAGATATTGAGAAAAATTGTGCAGTGATATGGGAAAACATAACAGCAGTTACATGTCTGAATGACAGTTGCATAGGTAACCCTGCAATTCGTCTCAGCCTAATAAAGGCAATAAACTTCCGTAAATCAAGCTATTGCTATAGTATGGATGAGATGGACCAAGTCTACGCATGCTTCAGACTCGCGACTAGAAAATAAACATACCTCAACGCCGACCGACTTCATAAGGGGATTGCGGAAATTAACGGAAGGAGTTGAAGGGGAAGGCACAATGTTGAGCGCAATGCTTGCATTTGGCTGGTCGGTAAATTCGATCCTGGTGGAATCTCGCTCTTCTACTACACGGCAATAGTGCGTCTGCGGCTCGGAATCGTCACTGCTATCAAATTGCAGCTGAAAACAGTGTCTAGTTACTTGATGAAGACTTGACAGCGTTAATCGAGGATTTTTGGATGGAGTAGACAACATTTAAGGGATTCCTTTTGTTTGTGATCATACCCTACAAAAGCTTGTAAGACTGTACCTTAGAAGAAGCATTATGCACTATTTTGCAGAAGTGGTTGCCCTAAATTTAAACTTAAAATATACAATATTTGCGCAAAAAAAAACCGTGACCGCATAAGAACTGCGTGAGAAAGATGTGTTTGCGCACAAAAAAGTCGAGTTTTTTGGGTGTTCATGGAGCTCTGAAATCCCAAGAGACTACGGAACGGCGGCTGTCATACTAACCCTGTAAACATTTTCCTCAAAATCCATGCTCACAGATACTGATAGAAGGGAAGGAGTTGGTTGCGTTATTTTACAGGCAATTAGCTTCCCTAGAATAGATACCATATTATTCTGTAACTTCAAAAAAAAAACGGTGTAACGAGCGCGAATTAGCCCTAAGTGAAAGCTAGCCCGAAAAAAAAAACGTTCGATATGTGAAAGGATCAGGAGAGAAATAGGAGAAGACGTAAGAACAACTCATAAATAGCGACACCACATGGGAAATATTAAAGAGTTTGTTGTTTGGCGCATTGCTGCAAGAAATCATCTCGTACCAGTTAGAGAACTTATACAAAAAATGTCCCAAAAGAGCTCGAAGAAAAAAGATTAACGTACATATCCTCCTTCGATAGTGAGGTCGCGCCGATTTTCTTGGATGAGCTTCTTAAGCGAGTCTTCAGCGTTATTCATCATGGTGTCGTCCCGCATCTGAAATGAATCCAACACTTGTATAGATTTTTAAAACATTAATGAAAGCAGGGGACAAGATTGCACTAACCTATCAATTTTTTATTCATTAACTTAAGGATTTCGTAAACAAGTATAGTTATGAGCAATTCTCTGGACATCACGCCGATTGTGAATTCGTTGATATGGCAACGGTGTCACTATATTTTGGCCCAACAACAACCAGGTACAAGACAATTATAGATTTCAAACCTATCTCACTAATATACCCAACGAGTAGCATAAGTTGAAGGGATAAATCAAGGAAATTTCCTAAGTATACAATTCTAGTAAACGGAGGAAAGGAAATGCAGTAAATGACTTAATCCTGCGACGTCTACACTTCATTAAACAACAGCTTTGTCAGGAAATGAATGCCAAGGCCAAAAACTACGGGAACGACAATGGGTACACAGTAAACTTCAATGAAAAAAAGGGAAAATGATGGAGAATGTCTGCCTCATCAGAAAACCTTGGACACTCCCGGAGAATCGAGAAAAATTTGAGCTGGATGAAGCAAATTAACGCATGAGTCTTGCTAATTCCGGGTTAATGACTTCATTCAGACACCAGTAGCGCATCCCACATTGAGTGACATGGCAAAAGTGCAAAATCCTCAAACGAAGCTGGGACAACATGCTACGCACTGCAAGACATGCCACTAAGCAACGCGATTTGAAAATGAAGTCAAGATCTGACAAAAAGCGAAAACAAATCCTTCAATTAAGTGCATCGTTACCAGCCAGCTTCCTTGTTCAGTTCAATTACAACACCAAAGAGCAAGATCCCCGATAATAAAACTTCAAAACTTGCGGGGTTTTTTTTTTTCGCAGAGAACTCTGTAGTAAAGTGAGAGTTCTCTCAACGAAGAAATCACTACATACAAATATACAGGGTGGCCCAACAATACGATGACAACACATGTTTTGCTTTCAGAAGAGCATGTTCTGCCTCGGAGTCTAACGCAAATGGGAGGTCGTTTCCAGACCTTTTCCCAGGACAGTGTTCCAGCGCCTAGGTTACGTCTGGCAGGACGAACAATAAATTTTAGGACCTACTGGTTTCGTCGAATGGCTACTCATCTGAACGGAATTCCACTGACTGGGTTACTAGGGTTTCATGATACCCGAGACATAGGCTTGCTCAAAACTCAAAACAATTTAAATTCATATCCTTCGGAAAATCCCCTGTATCATAAATCCCGTAAAAAATAAAGGGTCAATTTTACCCCGGCCACCGGCGCGCAATGGTCTGCGACTTCACTGAATGTCTCAGGGTATGATTTCAAGCAGATGGAGGATATTCCTAGATGTTGCCTTGTGTCTTGTTCATTGAGAGGCAGTGAACATAAATCATATGACAACTTCCAAATTACATTAAAATTCTTTTTCTTTCTGTCTTTTTCTTTATTACCGTATTTTTGGTAAACCCTGTATTTACGCAAGCACAAACGAGTTTCTTCAAACTATCATAAAACATTCCTAAAAATAAGATGCGAAGGAGGAAGCCATTCGCTGTAAGCGGATTCACCTAGTAGCGGAAATAAATGGAAGAGAAAATTCACTCATAGAAGAATGTATGTCTAAATTATCCATACCAAAAGTGCTCCATCCTGATTATGAAGTATACATGATATACTGGCTAACTTAGGCGGCCCATCTGTTCACTGCGAAATAATCTCAACTAGCCAACAAAACGTAACCTATTGAATTAGTTGTGGTTGTGTTCTAAGGCTCACTGAATTAGGCCCGCATCGATCATCAAAACACCAACTCAGCGAAAGCGAGCCGGATGCCTAATTCGCTTCGAAGAAGAGTCCAGAAATGATGCGTCGTTTGCTTCACCCCAACAGCTGCAAATGGCTCACACCCCATATAAAAAACAGCATTGGTATTGACCGAACGCCAGCAATCTTGAGCATATCAATGCTTTCAAGCAACAAACCCTGGACATAAGGAAGAGACCTAATTAGTCTATCACTCAAAGTTTCGCTCTTTATTATCCCGACGAAAAAAATTTGCATGAGCGCATCTTTTCATGCCCTCAAAATCGACAAAAACTCATTGAGGAGCGCAAAAATTTCCCACCAATATGCGAAGTTTTTAGAAGAATACAAAAAAAAATCTTTAATATAGGACATGGAATAACTACAGACTACTCCAAGCTAAACGATAGGAGTTTACTAGCTGTTTACTGATGTAAAGTGATGCCAAGAAAGACACTACGGCGATCCTCAAAAAATTCCATGCGTGTATGAAGCAAAAGCTTCCAGAGGCAAGTGAGGCTTCAGTGCAACTCGCAGGAGTGGAATACTGTTATGTCAACACATATGGCGTCTATGCAAATCAAACAATTTTCATTTTAGCAAGATGAAATGAAATTGCTCACAAAATGCGATGGAGTCCTGCTGGCGCATAGGTTTAATCAATCCGGCCCTTCAGAGCACATTAATGAGCATTTTGCAAAAAAAAAAAGGAACACGAGTCGTCTGCTTCGCTTATGAATATACTCTTCTTCAGCTGACTGTGCGTTTGACATACTTAATTAACAATTTTGAGACAGCAGCTTTCTCATCCTTAGTGTATACTAAACTATTAATTAAGGAAGAACAAGGAAATGTAGCGCGGCCTATGTATTCATTTATTTCAGGCATAATGAGAGTGTTTGGTCTGCATAGCTCTACAGACAGAATTACCTGATGACAAAACTGAGTTTCCCTTTCATTTCTTTCAAGAGTCGCACCTATGCAGATTTTCGAACCTCGTAATCGGCTTGAGATTTCGTTGAATTGAACAGTTCTCGAAGTCATTGACGAAATCGGGTAATCGCATTACTTTGCAGCAATTTTGATGATCAAAAGAAACGAAAGACCAAGAAGTTCCAGAACGATCTTAAAACAAGCAAAAATTCTGGAAATCAAATATGGAGAAAAGGCAACTCTCCAAAAGAATACAAAAAACACAGAAGAACAGGATAAAGAAAAACCTTAATGTGCTAACCATTGCCGAAAGCGGTCTTAAAGATCAGAACAGGCTTCGCTGCAACAGAAAAGGGTATGATTACATACCAAATCAGCTGGCAGCAACACTTCATTCACGTCACTATCACAATACTATCAAAAGGCCACGGCTGATCTAAACGAGTCTAACTTTGAAAGAGAGGATATCTTGGATGCCGTTGTTATCGCAAAATTGTCAGAGCAAATTCTGAGATACCCAAAAGTTTCGAAATCCCAGACGTCATAGTGCTGACTTCAAAGAGCAGTTGGCAAAAAAAAAAAAAAAACGGCAGCGAAAAAATGGCCAGCGGTTGTCATGCACGGACGAGAAAAAATATGTAGATAGCGATGAAGCATAATCACAAGGTTTACCAGATATTCCTACTGAGCAAAGGGAGAAGAAAAGGCCTCGGATCTATTCCATATGGGCCCAAACTGGCAAAGAATAAAAGCTGTTAGTAAAGCAATGGGTCCAGCCATTTCGGGTAAAATATAAATCCTATCTATCAGCGGTGAAAATGGGAGTTCAAATGCTTCGATAAAAGGACATGTCCACTAGCAAACGAACACAGGAATCGGCCAACTCCTAGGTTTCGAAGCAACTTCAACATTCGAGATGTAAACCGATCCCGATGAGAGATAGAGCATGACGACATCTAGGATGACAATGACGTCCCGTTCTAGGCTGGCGATAATGTGTTACGCAGATAGCAGCTTAGCAGAATGCTATATCAATATCAGCTGTGGGCATGTAATTTGTCATTCCAAGTCCATCAAAGCATCGAAAGCGCATAAGCACGGACAGAAAAAATACTTTTGAATTTTAAAGAGAAAGCGTTTTCTGTCATAACGCAATTAGTGTACTACTTTATATTGAACGAAGCTTTCAAATGTTGAAACGAGACTTGAGATAGGCCAACACAAATAATACTGCACTAAAAATAAAAGTACTTCGCTAACTCTTGAAATGTTTTGAAAAAGCGTCTTTCATCGCAGACCTAGTTTACTGAAACACTGCACAGCGGTTAGCTCTTGAGAATGACATGGAACTAATAGGAAATGGAAACTAAATATTGAAAAACTACATGGATAATGAAAGATTTAGTCGCAGTTAAGAGATGAAAGATTTAGACGAAGTCAAGTGGAAGATTTTTTAACTTAACGTTTGCATTCCTTATTTATTCATTAATTTCCATGTCCTCATATGTCGTGAATATTCCGACATGTATGCATAAAGAAGCACATTCGAAACGTCCCTTTGAATCCGGGAAATGAAGAATATGCACCCCCAGAAGAGCCTCTCAATGCATGTTAGGGAAAGAAAGTTCAAAACAACCCAAACATCGAATGTGTTCCACAGAGCTTGCAATAGTGTAATCACACCAGATCATCAAAGAATGATTACGCGAAGTAAAAAAAAACCCTAATTATCGAATCATACCTTGAGGGGAATCACTCATTCCTGGAAATGGAAGAGTTGTGATGAAAGCGGTTTTTTTAATCAATTCGTTGGAAGGAGAGAAATTTGTATGAAGATCGCATTTCTGCAGATATAGTGAGAACAAAAAGGCTATAACAGAAACGCTCGAGAAGAAAACAGACTTTCTTCACAACCACGTATGGCTCACATGGCATGAGGAGTGATGCTGAGAAATGACAGAGCAATAGAGTTACTTCAAAAAGCAACAGAGTTACTTCGACCATGCAGGTTAGCATGTTTGAAGATGATAGCAGTGGTACTTTCGCAGCATTTTCCTACCTAATCTCGTAGTTCTCTTCTACTGCTTGGGTGGAAGACAGACTAATAACTGCTTGGCGTCTTTTTCTTTCGTGTTACAATTCATATGTTTGTGATACCATTCGGCTCAAAGATATGTTAGTTCTCCAACTGGCACCACCAGTTTTTGAATGCAGAGTTGGAATTATGGCAAGGTGGGATAGTACATATCTACCAGATGAGAAAGCTACACTGGTCTGTGACAAGAATAGGGCTAGTTTGGATGCAACATTTTACAGATGGCAAAGAAACAACACAGTGACATTCTTCGCAAGCAAGTACAAGAGTAACAAGATAAAACAACGTACCTCTGCTGCAAGTGCCCGATTGCATGCAAGGAAGTATGCAGCTTTGGAATATTCGCCCAAATTCGAGTAGACGGTGGCTAAAGAATTGTAGGCTCGAGCCTGTCCAGCAGAGTCGCTCATACTCCGGGCTAGGGAAAGATGACGAAGATGATACGTGCCAGCTGAAACAACAGTAATTAAGCACAACAAAAAAAATGTTCGTAGAATTTGTGCAGTATATCCAAACATAGAAGCTGAATTGCTGAGATTTACTCAGTAGGCAAAAGCGATAGAAGATGACATTCATTTCGGTGCTTGACTTAATTTACTATTGCGGCAAAAGTACTTCTGAGCTGAGAATACGTTATGTAACAAGAAAAGTTTGAAAATCAAGATCACTATTATGTGGAGGCATTTTCTATAGTGTGTTTCACCAGGAAACGTAGCTATAAAGATATTAGAGAAATAGAGAACGCAAGAAATAGTGCCGCGTTCGGAGAGGTAGCCGAGAAATGCAGATCATAGGATCAAATACTCGACTATCGTCGTTTTTGGAACGGACTATATCTTAGTCTTCCTACAACAACCATCCACATCTGATAGGCTTAATGTGCATGATTGATTGGAAATCGGAAACGCCCACAACAAGAAACCCTCATAGTTCTTTTCTGATTGTGAAATTCTCAGGATCAAGCTGAGGAAGTACATAACAACTTTAAGTGTTTGTGCTTCAAGCAGCAGGACTTTGATGGGAAACCTTGTGGATATACACTTCGCTCATCCGGATTTCTCATGATTGATAAAAAAAATCAAATAACTAGTAATGAAAATCATGACGAAATGAAGATGTACCCTACAGGCACACTCACCAGAAGAATAATGACGCAACAGAGACGATGAACAGGCAATATAGAAGCAGCACTGGGCCTCACGCACTTTGTCGCCTTTTTCAATTGCCAGATTTAGGGCAGACCTTGAAGTAACGCAGAATATGAATCACGACAACACTCCAGGAAAGATATAAAATGAGTATATGAGCACTTTTCATGGGCTGAAAGCCGCTTCGCATAGCTGGGCGTAGCGGATGTTTGCTGAGGGCAACAGTGGTAGTGCATTCTTCCCTACGTCAACAATTTAGTGTGTTTTTGAACTTACGGCACTGCACTCTCCCTAACGTTGACAGCTGGTGTCTCTATTAGCTTGAACGATTGCATCCAGATGATGATAACAGCATCCCGCAAAGCCTGACTTATAGATGATCCCGCTGTTAATATGGCAACTCTTCCCCTACTACGGATCTCGATGACTCTCCTAACATCTTTCCATACAAGCGGCTCTTTCAGCACCATTGCAGGAAGTGCATTCAAAGAAACCCTTTCAAATTTTCTGTTGTCGAATATCTCCACAGCTTAAAATACATTGACAGAAACAGCGCCTAGTTATGTGCTGTGTTCTCATTTTCTTAGAAAGTTGAATCTGCCGAGCTAATGGGAACCTCATATTTAACAATGGGAACTTTTGCAGCGGTTCTAGTCTGTAGTACCATACATCTTACAGGTTAGTAATATCTTCCTCATGTGGAAATAACCCCTCAGATTCAAAGGTGCAATGAAATGTTAAGGGAGAAAAAGAAGCAGCGCCATGAACACAACCAACTGCAAGCACCTGCGATATCCGGGAAGAAACCTCTAGACCCAGAAAAGGGCCCACGTACCTCAGCTTAACATAATGAAGCAATGAAAAAAAAACTCACGTGTAGCACTCGATTCCTTTATCGACCTCCGATAACAAAACATGAGCATTACCAAGGTTAACATAGGCCCGATATTTTGCAATGTGGTCACCAAATTGAGAAGCGATCATCAAACGCTAAAAAACGAGGCATTCACATAGAAGAGTAATTCAATTCTTATGGCAGATTTCGTACAAAAAAGCCACACTGTATAATCGTCCTTACGGTGAGATAGGATAGGTAAGTGATTCAGCAGATATTAGATGTTCGAGAGGATTAGGGCTTGGGCATACTTTCATCGATGCGACCTGGTTGTCGCCACTGGGTTCTTGCACAAGCTATGACCGCGACTAGATAGCGTACACTTCTTCACAGCCATACTTCAAGGGGAAATTTTCCTCCACACTAGACGCACAAAACGCTTCTTAATTCTTATTCCATCTCTAGCCCAGAAGTTCAGCTTTATGCAAATGCTTGATTTCGTTAAAAGTAGCTGCTAAACGAAAACGCCTCTCGCACTTCCCTAATATTTTTTCCAGACAGATTTGAAACCATTTGATAACCAAGAACACTACTACACTACTGAACATTTCTGCCATAGTACAATGTAACGTAAACTTCTAACTTAAAGTTTTTTTTTTGCAGTCAAAACGAAGAAATTACCTCCGGTATCAAGTTGCGAGATGAAATCCCCTTACATAATTTTTTCTAAAAGTTCTAAGCATATCAAGAGCGGAGGACTTGTGAGCGTGAAAATCGAGACCAAGACAAAAGAAACTGAAGCCGAGGAAATCTCTAAGAAGGAGAAACAAGAAACTGCGCAATACGTCGCATAGTTATGCTCGGGGGTTGCGAAGCGCATGAGAAAGGGAAGAAATGGTCAAAGTACAACTGGCATGCTATTTGCTCACGTCGCGACAATTCATGGGATTTGCCCTAGATCCGTCACGAGACCATCGACACGACTGGTGTTGTACTTGGAAATACAAGCACGTGATGGTTCCGGTTGTTATTACGATGTTTCTGAGCAGTCGCGACGCGACTGGTGATATGACAATGTCATTACGCAACTCTAACGTTCTTATCGAATTGCAGAATAAGCATACAATGAGCTAAGTAACACTACTTTTTCGACTAGAAGTGCTGCTACCTACAAACATCGGTAATGCCAAAAATAACTTCAAACTGAGGTGGTACGTAGCAATGACAGGGTAGCAATGTCAATAATAAAATTAATGAAAAATATAAATTTAAACATAAAATAAGAAGAGGTAAATATATTTAAAAAATTACAGCAAAAACAAAGGATTAGAGGTAAGCCAACACAGAATTTTAACTAACTCATAGAGCACTTTTGAAAATGTGAAGATTCATTATCATAAGGGGGAGGGGAGAGCGCAAAATGCTAAAGTAGCAAAACTAAAGGCTTAACAAAGTTACGGACTCAAGAAACCACTTATAGCTGAAGATTTCCCCACCAATAACTCACTCGGAAAGGAAATCATGCACAATGATAAACCGATTGCTGGTTCTTGTTCAAAAACGAACTCTGAGAAAACTAGGACAGTGATAGATGGGACCCCTGAATAACCCTAAGAGTGAGTGTAACTGAGGAAAGACCAAATTCCTCTGATATGCGAAAGAAGCAAACAACTACGAGTAGAGCAAAAACAATACCTTTTCGTGGCATTCAATTGCTCCTCTATAGTCACGTAAGAGGTATAACACGTTTCCCACACAACCAAAGAGTCGACCGACATTGATATGATCCTCTAGTGATTGTGAATATTTTGAACTGCTCCTAAAATTTAAAAAATGTAAAAGAAAGCCAACAAAGAAAAATGGTGAGCAAATCTCACATATAACATTCGAGAGCAGCGCGCAAGTCATCATTGTCAGCATTTGCATTCCCGTCATTCGCATCACCTGCCCGTGAGGCGTACTCCTGAAACATGGAGCTGAATAATAATAGCTCTGAGAAGAAACATGATGCCAACAACTTACATTTCTTGATTTCTTCACGGCTAGCTTTGCTCTTGCATGATAAATAGTTCCAAGATTATAGTAGGCACGAGCAAGGCACTGCTGCAAACAAAAAGAGAAAGGGATAGAAACAGAAAACGATCCCGATAGATATGTCGTAACTAAGTTTGAGAACCGAGACTAGTTTCTCGTCTATAAGCACCACATCTGCTTATTTACACTGGGGGAGGGGGGGGGTAGGAACGGTTCTCATGGGACAGTGGATTTAAAGCAGAACCAGAGAAGTGTATATATGAACATGAAATGTTCCAAAACTCGTATGGAGAAGTTAATTGGAAATTCAGTGTAATGGTTGGCGATGTGTATAACTTTCTAGAGAACAATGTTGCCCTAACCAATGAAGCAACCAATATTATCGCATCTATAAGCAGATTTGACGGAATGAGAATGATGAGATCATCAGAAAATGAAGATAGGTATATGATATGAATGGAATAACACCAACTAAAGGGAAATAAAGAATTAGATAATAGCATATTCCAGCCTATAATCTCGACAAACTAGAAACTGTATTGTCAACGAATGGAATCGGAAAAACGGGAATAAAAGAAAGAGAAAAACGCAACTGAAAAAATCCCAACTAGTTATGAATGAACTAACCTTATCATCAAGTTCATTAGCAATAGCCAGCTGCTTCCTGGTGAGCTCCAGTGCGTCCGCGAACTTGTCCTTCATTTTCATTACATTACCCATGTTGCCGTATGCTTTAGCTTCTCCTAATTTGTCATGCATGAGTCTGAAAAGCATGTCTCACTTTGAAAATAAGAAAGGAGAAGGTATTAAAGGAAAATACCTTGCTACAATCGCGTCATAAGAATGATAAACGTATGCATTGTCCATGTCATTTGTAGAGTAATAAGCATTGCCTAACTGACAGTAAATAGCAGAAAGCGTAGAAAGATTATTAGTGCCCAACCTTATGGCATCGAGGAAACGAGGAATTGCTGAAACAAAAACAAAATAACGTTTTGTATCAGAAAAAAAACAAAATAACAAATGAAAGCCGAGACTTGAGCATAGTACGACAAAGACAAACCTTCGGAGAAATTTCCCTCTCGACAGAAGCGTTCTCCTTCCTTTGCTAACTCAAGGCAAGCTATGGAAGCCTCATCGGCATCCCTCATCCCACGACTATACGGGCCTAGCGCAGTTTCTAAAAATAAAATTTTTGAAAATAGCTAACTTTAGTTTAGGAAAAGCGCAGCTAAAAACCAGAACAGCAGAATGTGGATTTAAAAAGAGAAAAAGTTTTCTGTTATACAAGATAGGATAACAAAGTAGGGCCGTTGAAAAGTTGAAGTAAAGATAACGTTTGAGCTATTTGAAATGTATTTTTCCTTGAGGCTCAGCTGTGCTGATTATATACAATAACTGGAAATTACTGAAAAAAAAATCAGAAAAAGTAATTTCAGAGAGTGTAAGGATAGTTCTTATCTTAGGTTTTAAAAAAGCAGTTGATAGAACTTTTACCGAGCGGTGAAAAAAATTAGTGAATTCGGGCGTTACCTCAGTGACAATGACGGAATAAGTGGTGACATCTACAAGATGAATGAAAGCAGTAAATGATTCAAGATACAACGACTATATTAAAAAGCTAAGTAGAACAGAAGAGGCTGACGCATTAACTCAATATTCGGCTTAGCTCAAACCCAGCGTGTGTCTGCGTGTCGCGCGCACTCTGCTTCTCTAACGCTCCGGAGAACCAAATGGATTGGGCAGTCGGCAGAAACCTTTATCCTAGTCTTTTGTTCTCAGGCTGCATTAAGAACTACTAATGCTGTCTGGAAACGAACCACTTTCTCATTCATATTGATCTTGGCAAGAAACTTCCTTAATATCTTAACTTATTTGCTCAAGAATACCATTCTAACAACCTATCACTTTTCCTTAGGACCTCCTCAACACATCTATTCACAGTTAGCTCAGTATTCCTCGCATACTTTCGTCCTTCCTGTTAGGCACCGTACTGTTAAATTGAGTAGCACGATGTCGGCACTGTAGCTGGTAGGTATTCGTGTCGGGAGTCATGGTCGTGATCTTCAGTAATATTAAAATTCACTCCTGGATGCGAAATACATCATTTAACACTGCAAATAACTCCTTATTAGAATCCGTCATCGTCTAGTGGTACCTATCAATTGGAAGTACTACCTCCATTAGCTAAGTCCTAGCTCGCATTTGAATTTCGCGGTGCTTTGGTGCTGGTCAGAAGAGACTTTGATTCCTTCAGAATCACTCATTTTTGAGATGATTGACATAATCTAGCTAAGACACATATTGTATTGGTGATCACCTTCTTCGAAAACCTTGGAATAAAAGTTTAGATTGTTTAAGGTGGAGAGGTCAACCATGACAAAATCAATGAAATCGATGTCATTATGCAAAGTAGCTATGATATTAATGATCAACATCTTTAATAAAATGTTCAAGTTGTCAAATTGTTCCACTTATTTCGCCTATGTTCAGGTTTTTAGCGTTTTTCGCTTATTCAATTCTTTGGTCATTAGTGAAACCGTTGAAGTGCGGAAGTCCCACTTTTTCTTGGCTACAAGGCTCATACCTTCACCATCCCATTCATTTCTTTTACGCTCAGAATGGCATTTTCTCCACATCTCAGTGATCCAGTTTCTGCTTCATCTTTTCTACCGTGGTGGTGCTGGTTTTGCTAACTGGGACCGAATCACTCATAGTTAAATCTAATTCCATCTCTTTGCCTTCTCAGGCAAAATCACTGTTGAAGTGGAGCAGAATGTCGCAAGGACCGACTAATCTGCGTTACTACTGAATAACTGTTGGTAGCCCTTCTGCATAACTTGCCCGGCTTACTACTACATAAGAAGGTGTTGACTCCCTTCACTGAGGTCGCTTCCTGCCATAGTTAACAGTCCAACCTCATAAATCATCAAGTTTCAGAAACTATTATTACGTGGTACTCTGTAGAGCTTCGGTACTCCATTTAGCCTTGTTTTTGTATACATGTATTCCATTCGTTTGAAATCTGTGTGGATCTATTTTCGCGTCAACATTAAACTAGCTCTTGAGGAAGAGGAACAAGCAATATAAACTTTATTATTTGTTACTGAACTGATACACTTCAAATTTTGATGCAAATAGTTTTTTGTTCTGTGAAAAAGTGGAGTGAGTCAAGAGCTCCTTCACGCCCCATTCCTGATTGTTTTGTGCCACCGAACGGCATGTTAAGATCGCGTGTCTGGAAAGAAGGTGAAAATATTGTGTCAAATTTCACAAATAAAAAAAGAAAAATTCCTGTTACTTCAGGAAAAGCTCTTGATTCTAAACTTACCAGCCATGTGTTACACCATACTGTGCCAACCCTCAGGCGATGTGCTGTATTTATAAGTTCCTCATTGTTTTCGCTCCACACTGTTGCTGACAGACCATAAGGTGTGTCGTTTGCTCGAGCAGTGACTTCCTTTTAAACAGAATTCTAAGAAAGAAACGAAAACAAGAAAAAAAGGGGAAAAATCCAGACGATGACCAACACCCTCCGCATTGAAGCTACCTCAAGCGACTCGAATTTTGTTACACAGACGACCGGACCGAAGATTTCTTCCTGCATACAGCGACTAGAGTCAGGCAGGCCAGTAACTACTGTAGGAGCGATGAAGAATCCCTTGAGAATGATTGGTTAGCTGTTAAATAAATAACGTGCGTGGTTTTTTTTTCAGTTTTGAAAATATTGAGATATGGATTATATGAGACGTACATCTTTCAATTCGCCTTTCACGTGCACGACTCCGCCGCAGTGAATAGTCCCTCCTTCTTCTTGAGCTAATGTGATGTATGACTTGACCTGTAGTAATACTTCATAGCTTTTAAGAGTTGTCTTCTTGATATAAGTAAAACTGGAACAAGTAAATGTAAAAATTCGCCGCTTAATGGCGAAAGATTCCATGCAGCACCACTTTAATATAGAAAAATGTTAATTATTACGTCATGATTACTCCATGGTTCTTATTGAAACCGCAGTAACAAACCGAAGATACAACTGGCTGCAGATTCCGAAAAGAAAAAAAAACGTAGCCCACCTTGTTGAAATGCACTTCTGAATTCATCGCTCCGAGAGTGACTTCTTCGGTTGGGTCCCCGACTGTGTACTGCAAGTAAGAACAATTCGAATTTTAATAATATCACCCGTAATGAAAGTTACTTTTCAATTACTACTATGTGTCGTGATTCTTCTAATGTACTAACACTGATATTTCATAGTGTGACAGCTCTTGGTCATCGACATTTTCGGTGTTCGGTGAAAAGTTAAAAACTTATTTGTAAACATTATAGGTAGTAGCGATACCTAGTCTTCACACATCAAACTAGGGAAATGCACGGATTTCTGAATCTACCACTGAACAAGTGCTCAGTATGAGTCTTTTCGTTGTTCATCTTTATAATGTCACACAACTGATCGTGTTCCTACTCTGTGTATTAAAAAAAGACTTCTATACTTTTTTCAAATCGCCATGGTGAGCAGGAAATTGTGAGCAATTTATCAGACATTTTGGAGCCACGTCAATGGTAAAATAAACTCCAACTGTTGAGGCCCACGCGACGCAGTGCACCTCTTCGCGGCGCTACCAGTTCTGGTCAGGGAGCGAGGGGGTGAGAATGGACAATGGTGTGCGACAGACAGCCAGAGTGCCGCGAAGCGGTGCTCGATAGCTGGAGTTCCCTGTACATTATACCCAGCTCACCTTTTTCGCCTCCTGCACCAACTGCTCTACGAAATCCTCGTATAATGAAGAGTGGACAAATATTCGGCTTGAACAAAGACAAATTTCACCCTGGTTGATGAAGCATGATCTAAAAGCAGCATCTCATCAGAGCATAGGCTAGTCATGCTGATCATGGTTCACCTTGCTATGGTTGGTAGGTGCTTGTCTAGATCGCATGATGGGTAAATAATAGCAGCATTCTTCCCACCCATTTCGAGAGATATTTTCTTGTTCAAACGGGCACCTATCTCGCCAATTCTTTTGCCAACGGCAGTGCCTGAAAATAAATTGGTTCAGCAAAATTAAATGGATCATGGTTGTGAAGTACTCACTCCCAGTGAAGCTCAGCAACGGTACATCAGGATGTTGAACAAGGTGTTGACCAGCGGATGGCCCAGTGCCGATAACCATATTTACAACTCCAGCAGGAAAGCCTCAACTGTCGTAAAATTATAGGGTATTGGTAAAAATGGTTACGGTTGTCGTAGATTACACTTTTCGGTCTTAGACATTACCTGCTTCACGAAAAGCATGCATAAGCACCCATGCTGTCACACTTGTCATTTCGCTCGGTTTGCACACAACAGTATTACCAGTTGCCAGAGCAGGTGCGAGTTTGAAGGACAACTACAAGGTGAATTAGTGTAAATTGATATTAGTAGTGTATTAGTACTGTAAATAGCTGTGAAAAAACTGTAAATAGCTGTGAATGTAACTTTCTTGTACTTGTGTTTATCATCAGTAAGAAATATAAAGAAAGACTTGGGCTCAATTCTTATTCACGTGGCTCTCATTCTGAGGAGATTAACCGTGAGGTCGACTCTGTAACATCGACTAGCTTTCGACTTCAGGCTCGCTGGTCATTTAACTTTTCTTCTCTTAATTTCCGGGAAATGGCGAGGGCTGCATGATTGGTGGAAAAAAAGTGACGTTACCAAGTAGAGAGGGAGATTCCATGGACTAATGAGGCCAGCTACTCCAACAGGATCGTTCCTTACATAATTTACAGCACGGACAGGCTGGTCCATAATTGTGGATCTAGAACAGATATCGAATTAGCTTTTTCGTGATGTTTCTTGGTGTTTATACTTTAAAAAATACTAAACTTACGGAGAAATGTGATGGAGGATGGCTGTGGCAAAAAACCGGAAGTTATGGACGCAACGAGGTATGTCAATTATCCTAAAAGTGTAAAATCTACTTGAAATTCTAAAACCTAAGAAATCTTCGATAGTTTACCTCGCCAGTTTAACTGGTTTTCCCTGGTCTCGAGACTCCAAAACCGCTAACCCGTCAGAATTTTGCTCGATGATGTCGGCAAGCTTCAAAAGAAGGTTCGAACGATACTGGGCACTCGTTACAGACCATCTAAATCATAAAATCTTTTTATCTGAATATTATCCACACATCAACCCCTTTGTGTGAGGTAGCAAAGGTACAGTTTCTGCGGTTCTATTGACAAGTTAATCTGCACAGTCGTCTACTCATCACCACATTGGTCATCTGTACTATGAAAAGATAAAACTAGCACCAAACCGTTGAAAAGCCAAAAAGGGAAAGACGGTGAATGACATGGAATATCTTGGAAGCAAAATCATGTAAAATTTGTTACCATTGTGGGCTTCTACGATATTTTTGTTCCATTTACAAACTTGGTCCTGTTTAAACTAATAGCCTTATTTAGTACAGCTATGTATGTGTTAACAAAATTGTGATAAGAGACATACGATTGGAAGGCTTGGTTAGCAGCAGCCACTGCTTGATCCACGTCTTCTTTTCCAGAATCCGGTATGTGGATCCATGTGTGACCAGTAGCTGGATTCACAGAAGGAATCAGATCATTGGCCTTGACGAATTCGTTGTTAATGAAATTTGTGATAGGCTCATGCTCGTTAATAGGTGAGCGCAGTAGTCTGTCGATCACATCTTTCAGCATCGCGATCTGAGAATACCGAAATTCCTGTATATTTCATTTATAAACTTAGAACAAGTAGTGTGGCTAATAACAAAAAAGGGAGACGCAAGAGCATTGAACAGAATGGACCGCAGGTATTTTGCATGATCAATACCAGTTGACCTTGGTCATTGTGATTGATGACAAGTTGTCCATGACTGGCCAGAGATCGCTTTGAAGGCAACGCTCAGAACTTTCTCCTATTATTTTGCAGCAGTATTTTTTTTCATAGTTCGTCTTACTTTCCACTGGTTTCAAAAGCTTCATCAATTGAATCACAGCTGCAAATAGTCTCACTGGAATCCAATTACTTCCTGTAGGAGTCCCATTGCGTAATGATGATTTTTTGTTTCCTCGTTCTTAGAAGCTAGTTATCGTACATCTTTGCTTCGCCTTCATTTATTTGCCTCCCTCATGGTGGGAAGTTCAATTTCTTTACACCACATGTAGGAATAGCTTTATGCAGCAAAACTACGAATTTGAAGTGTTGTTACTACGTTCCCTACTACATCATCTATTGATTTACTAGATTCCGACTGAATGAATTGTTGACAACTCCTTGTGTTTTGCAAATTTTACAGTGAAAATTTTGCAAAGGAACGCTGTAGAACTCGTGAAAAAACTGCGATGAGCACGCGAAGAAACTTGACCTACCGATTGACTGTGATACGCGCATACTGATGACGTCATTTCTTTCTTCTAGGGCTTCATTTACAAACCATGTAGTTATGCAATAGCATGGGAAAAAATGGAGTAATTTGCTGCTAGTCTATCTTGTTCACCATTACCATTTCTCCTAATTTAAATCCAAGTGCAGTTGTTGTAGACAAAAAATAATCGATAATGTTTCTGTCATGCATGCTATATAGCGTGCCATGCCAAATATAGCGCTCTGAGGCATGGACATGACGAACAATGTATTAGATAGGCGGAGAATTCCTGCCCGAAATTTCCCGATTATTCATTTTATTTGAAAAGATCTTTAGAAACAGAAAGTGGCCTACAGGATATTCAACTATAGGGTGCGCCACAAGTTCTTGCACACCATATTTAGTACCACCACAGCAGCGGAATTGAACGCAATGGCATGCCCTCTGCAGCCGCACTAAAACAACTCAGTAGTAACTCATGTACCCTAGCAGATGGGGAATATGTCGCCAACAGCTTTTGTAATAGCTCAAAGTCGAGTGGAAGGCGCACCCGTCACGGCACGGGACAACGATGTCATCTGAGAACTGAAGCCATTCTTTAGGACAGAGCTGTTCTATTCTCATTAGAAAAATGTAGCGGATGTAAAAAGGATTGGAGAATGCTGGAGTTAGATCGGAATTCCGTTTTCTCTGTTCCCTCAAGAATTTCATCATAAATTTGAGAAGATGCCCAGTGAGAGCAAATTTTCTTAGATTTTTGAGGTTCACAACATCATCGCCACGCTCAGTCTTATCTGAACAGCATTTTAGGTCAGAAGAGACCCTGCTGCATTAAATCCATATTAGATAGCCCAACATGACGTTTCCATAAGACCCAGAATCAGTTCATGGAGCAAGTGCGTCTCCTGGAATGGTGCGCGGATGAAATCCTATGCTAAGATCTGACTCTCATCCAGTACTAATCTGAATGCGATGGACGGTGGCATGCTAACGCTGTTAAAGGGCAACGCTACGAAAAAGAGTTACACGAAAGTTTGAGCTCGTAGCGTGAAGCTGAGGAAAAGCTTTGGAAGGATTCATACAAAAAATACCACAGTGACGCGATGTGTGCGCCTCTCACTCGACTTTGAGCTGCTACAAAAGCAAATGTTGACAAATTTATAATCTTATAGGTTATTTAAGTTGCTATTGAGTTGGCTTAGTGCGGCCATAGACGCCATGCCATTATGTTGAATTCTGCTGCTGTGGTGGTACTAAATATGGTGTGCAAGAACTTATGGCGCACCCTGTACATTCCCTGAGGTAATAACCAGTTGGCATATAAGGCCAACCATAGGAATTGTTGCAGTTCCAGTTGCACATGCTGGACAGAGTAAACAAGGCTGACATATGCCAATGATGGTGGCTGGGAAAACCGTTCTCGTCTTTAAAGTCAAGGGCCGGGCAAAACACACCTTGTTGGTACGTTGGATCAGCGGTAGCAGAGACCGTAAATAACAGCTAACACTCGGAAAAGATTCGCTAAGTTACGAGGAAGAGCTGACATTGTGATTGCATGGTTGCATTGTACGTTCAGCCTGTGGTCGACCTTTAAACATTGTGCCCCTAAAAGGTGTTGCAATGGCACATGTGGTGTTGCACTTGGAAGTGCCGCAGCACCGGTGTTGCTGTATCAGTGGATGCCGCAGCACCCATGTTGTTGCGTAAGTCACTACGGCAACACCTTCTTGTTGCTGTATGGAGGATTGGTACGTCACGTGTTATTGCGTTGGAAGAGAGTAGCTGTAGCAGCACCATCCACACCAGAGCTCCAGGTACATTCTGACTTGACCTTTCCTTTAGTATTCCACTGAATCTGCCATCTCGAATCATTATTTGATCTCTCCACTTGAGGCTTCCTCGCCGAAGAAAGAAGCTTTAAAATGTAATGATGTCCGAGTTGTTAAGTTCTTCGACTTCCAGAACCCCTTGTTTTGGAAGGACAAAACTATATGTAGTGACCTGCCTCAAAAGTAGTCAATAGCCATTGCTCAAAACGATGATCATAAAGCTTATCAAATGTTGCTACTCAATAAAATTATGAAAGAAGCAAATAGAGATCAAAGTTTTGGATAAGGCTTGCGCGCTAACCTAGAGGATTACACGCCATATTGTGTCAGGGGCTTTTTAGGAGAGCCATTCAGTGAAAGGTAGCTGCACATCTATCAGCAGAAAAGCATAACAGAACAGTATGGTATAGAGAGCGGAAGGGTGGTGAGATGCTTTTATGCTGGCAATGAACACGATCTGAGAGGTGCTGCCTTTTCGATACTATTCATTTACATTCCACCAAAGCTTGAAAGCAATGTGTAGTCAAAAGATGGGACATGCAATTTTGCTCACGCAGCTCGAGCTCAAGAACTCTATTCGAAGTCATCTCAATTTTTTTTGAGGTGGGGTTAGTGGAGATGGCGGTGGTAGCCGTGTCAGGTGGTTGTGGTAGAAGTAGTGCAGGTAGTGGGATTAGTGGAGATGGGGGTGGTTGCCTTGTCGGGTGGTTGTGGTAGTAGTGGAGGTAGTGCAGGTAGTGGAATTAGTGGAGATGGCGGTGGTCGCCGTGTCGGGTGGTTGTGGTAGTAGTGGAGGTAGTGCAGGTAGTGGAATTAGTGGAGATGGCGGTGGTCGCCGTGTCGGGTGGTTGTG
>KN727034.1:0-22872 GCA_000816745.1 Ancylostoma duodenale
TTCCGATAATTCGTAACGAAATGTGTACTGCCAAATACAGTTTGTGACGCTGACCTCAAATCAATTTACCTTACCTGCTGCGGAACACTATGTGAAAAGTTACATGGCATGGTTAAAGTTTGCCCAAGCCAGCCTAAATTTGGCTTCTGGAATATATTTCACCAAAAGATCATATGAAACCACCCGAATTCAAAGAAGTTTTGGAAATTTTGGAAGCATGAATAAGTCTCAATCAGATTAACAGTTTGATGTAGTTTTTGCACATTTTTTTAGCAGAATATAACTCGGAAGTCGAACTTGGGCGATCTGGACAGTCTGCGATTATGCCACATAGCTCTTTACAGGGGACTCGGCAGCAAATAAGCAAAACGGATTTGAGATCAGCGTCAAAAACTGCACATGACATTATACATTTTGTTACGAGTTGTCAGACCCCCTAGTACCCTTCCCTGGTCAGTTCACTTTTGAGAAATCAAACCTAAAACAATCAAAAGGTACATATATTGTTCCATTCCTGACTGTTCCTTGGAGATTTACAAGTACGATTAACAAGGAACGGGATATTAAATTATACATTTGTACAGCAAAGTACATCAAATTCCAACTTATACATACAATATTAGCCCCGTACCTTGTAAAATCGCTATTTATTGGTTCAAGTTTTAATGCACGAAAAACGTATGAAGAAATAAACAAAATTTTGAAATGCCCAGTATGGGAGACTCTTTCGGCATGTTCTTGAATTTGATTCTAATTGATGACAACATCGCACTTTGTTCTGCCATCCTCAACGGCCATTTCAAGCAACAAAAATCGCAATGACCCTGTCTGAATCGCCGAAAATCGAGAATACAACTCACTGACCTTTTACAACGAAGTTTCACTGACGTCAAGGCGCATTAGTGCAACGGCAGTAACAGCAAGACCGCTACTTCCATAACCTCACCACATGAAACCATGCAGATTCCTTTTCCGGCAGCTCATCCCCCTAGGTATAAACGATACATATGATTGCGATGCGACATGATCTGCGCTCACGCGGCGAACGTACAGCGAAGCGCACCGTCGACAGTGCAACGATAAATGGCCGTGCGAAAGCGAAAGTTGCGCGATTTTTTCGCGAGTGCTTTTTGCGCGATAAGACGGCTAGCCCTAATTGAAACGCACACCTGCACTCATCTGCGTTGCGGTCACCTTCGGCAACGCGATGAGGATCGAGAACAGAAAAAACGGACTGATTGAAAACAGCGCTACGCATTTCGATATTTAATATAGGAAGGTGAGAAAGTTTAAAGAGATAGCAGGTAGGAGTGGATCCCGTGGATCTTTATGATTGCGAGTCAAGGCAAAGAAAACGACCAGAGCCACGCTTGGGCAATCAGCAGCGGATCTACAAATGTGTCTAGAATGAAAAAGCTGGTGTTTTCAGAGCTTATGAAACTCAAGAATATGGGGTATATTTCATGAAAAACTCTCGAAGTTAAGAAATTCAGTGAAGGTGTCATGGAGGTTTCACCCTCAGCAAGCTGTAATGAACACATTTCAAATGAGAAATTTTGTGAATGTTACATTGTTGCAATCCTAACGATTCCGGATGGTCACTATTCGGAACCAAGCCAAAACATGCTTATTTTTTCCGAGGTTCCACATACCTTGGAAGAAATAGGACCTCACAACCTTTTTATTCAAATCACTAAAGGCCATGGCCATCCTAGTGCCTTGATGTAACCTTGACTATTCCCTCCATTCTTTTAGTCGCACAACTTCACACTTCTATATCGATTTCTATGCTTCTGACAGAAACAAATATATGCTCAGTGCGAAAAATGTCTATTGGAAATACACATACAGATAACACCGACCCAATTCAAGCCAAGAGATACGTGTGTAGTTACAGCTATTTCCCCCAGAGTTGGATAGCTATGAGATGCTTAGGTCAGTGGATATAGAGTCAAACCGATGTTTTAGACGATTCTCTCAGAAAGTGAGTCACACATGAGTTTTTCGAGAACCGGTGGATGTGATCAGATGGTGGCTATGTATCCAGAACTTGTCACAACGCAACAGCGCAGACTTCTGCACAATCACTTTACTCTCCTCTGGTCTCTTCTCAACTTATCAGCTACGCTGCCATTCCTGACACTGATAATGAGAGAAGCTCGTGAGGGTTTTTAAACACGAGATTCAACAACTCTCCGAACTTCGAAAACTTCCAGGAAATCAGGTTTCAAAGACCTCGATTTTGATAGAGTATTATTGTAGTTACGTAGCTGTTTTTTTTTTTTTGCTTTTGCTTTGTGCCTTCACTTTCATCGAAATGCTACGAGGAGTTTACAAACTGTTCGTCGATAAATATTTACAGTCAGTAATCCAAACTTTTCCATGAAATATACATATATGTTGTCATCATCACTATGAATAAGTAATAGACTATTACCTTACTTCATCAAATTCGTTCCAAATTTTGACCCTATAAAGTGTCGGGTTATCAGTTGCGCTTTCTCTGTAGAAAAGTCCATTTGCAATCTATCGACTTCCAAAATTGCTTTAGTATTTGCTTAGAATCTAATTTTACCATTACGAAACTGAACAGGCCTTTCTGAGGAGCGCCAGACAAGCCACATAACTGCGCAAGTAAGTTCAGATAATAATTAAAGGTCAAGCGTTTAATATAAGAGTAAGTCTCTACTTTCACCTCTTTTTTTTCAGCAATAGTTTTAGATCTCCGAGAGAAATGTTGAAAAAACAAAAAGTTGTTGAAAAAGAAAACGTCAAAGTGCAATTTTTTGTCTATAAGTTCGGGCCAGATTGAGATACCAGTCAAGTGATCGCTTTCTTTTTCTTGTTGGATAAGGTCTCTTTCGAACAAGCGAGAAAAAGAACTCTGAAAGTGCTGTAATATTGCCGCAATGGCCACTACTCTATGCTAGATGGCCCCATTACTGCAGTATTCAGCAAGTTTTTTTTTGTGAAGAAAACTACATTCCATCATTTCTCCAATACGGCACCGTCCTTTCTGCACTTGACGCTAGCCACACAAATGTGTTAAATTTGCTGATGGCTGGACCTTGATGCAGCCCAAAGACCACGAGAAAGTTTGCAGAGTTTCTTGGAAATGCATGGAATTTCCTGCGCTACACCTATTTGAAGTAGTTCATGTTCTCAGCTGTATGACCGACCGAGGTTACAAGGCGAATCCCAGACCTCTCACCAATCCTACGAGCCCAGATAATTGAGGACCTCGTTACCTGGCCAAGGATCTAACCTCTTATTCTCTGCGTGATGGGCAGTAATTCTCTACGAATTATTCTGTAGTTCCCAAATATCTACTAACTAAGCTTCTGAAGAATTCCTACGCGTGCTGGGTCATGAAACTCGTATAATTTCCACATAGGGCGAACTAGCTTAGTTCTCGTGTTGTCATCTCGTATATGTCAGCAAAGAGTGATCGTTTCAGATAGCTGAAATGCACTAAGCAGTGGATCTCGGTCTAGTACTCGATCCGCTCGTGCAATTCGATTATCCGTCACATTTTCAAGCAGTCCGTCATCCGTGCAAAAACGCCACCGGTGTGCTCGACGAAGCAGTTCGTTAGCCGCCCTCGCTTTTCGATCCTCAAAACGAACCGCGTCGTAAATTTCCGACTTAGCTGTGTTGCGTCGTTGATGCGTCGGCGAACATGAGCGTGTCATCGCTCATCGTCGAGAGAAATCACCGTCGTCATCGTACCCGACGGCGATGAGACACAGCCCAAACTGGTAATGCGGCACGGAGAGAGTCCTACTTGCACGTATTGCAAACAGAATATTTTCTGGAACTCTATCCGAGGCCGTAAATCGAGCTCCGTTAACGTGTTCCTACCATCAAAAACGCATTTGTTGGAGGGAACTGCTTCCGACCAGTTCACATCCTGGCAAAAACTCGGAAGAAGCCCTTTGTTTGTTCACGACGCCGCGTGAAAGAAGAACACGCAATTCTTAATAAAACTTCTGACAGCTCATAAGAAACCTAAGGAATACGTGCAACTAGAAACTTGATACCAGAATAATGAGACGTAAATCCTTGGTAGGTTTCTGAAAGGAGGGTAGGTGGGGTGAATCACATAGGCTGACGCAATGAAGTTCTGCAAAAATGCAGCATTGTTGCAATGAATAAGTTCAAATTGAGTTCCTTCAGAATGTTTCGGTGGTTGAAGATGAACGAACATAGGATTAATGAATGCCTGCTATCTTGAACAACTTTGCCGATACGTTCATACTTCAAACAAAATTTCAACCCTATAATAAATACATAGTCTAATATGAAGTCTTGTAACATTTCCATGAGGCTTCTCTCTGATGTTTACCATTGAGTATTAGATACCTACAATTGAGCTTACATGAATGGAATGAGATTCTTGAAGAACTCCAAAAATTCCTGGTTCCAATCGTAAAATTACAAAGCGTTTGCGCCAAATAATATTTGCAGCACGTTCTTAACTCCTATTCTTAACTGACTTAACGTACGGAGGCATGATTACTGTGCTTCTAGATGTCCGATTAGTCTTTTCTGGGAACGTTTGGGAGACGTGAAACAAAAACTTAAAGATCTGGAATACTGAAATGGAATAGGCCAGTCCAGGCGCACCAGAATGGCACAAACAATGAGCTTCATTAACTATACGCTTTTCATGTTGGATCTTTGCTGATTTTATCAGCGCTGCTTTTGAGATCGCTTAGTTCTAGTGCATGTTAGCAAAATTCTTACTCTCTTCTCTTCATTGGAAAAATAATTTGGTGTTTCTGATAACTTTATTTCTTCTTGCACCAGCCCATGTTAACCATTCTCAATTCAGGACAAATATGACGTTGAGAATCAAAAATGTATCGCTTATAGAACTTCCTCAGCTATATCAGGAGATAGTATCTGTTATGACGAGCCTACCACAGTTTCTTCCACCTACGCCAGAAGAACTCTGTTGATTTTGTCTTCAAGTTGAAATAGTCCCAAAGAAAACAGCAGAAAAATTTCTGTTCCTTTAGGATTACTTCTATTTTAAGTCACAATCAGCAGAATTCTTTTGGCGTAGGTGGAAGAAACTGTGTGAGGCTTGTCTTAACGCATACTATCTCCTAATATAGCTAAGGAAGTTCCATAAGCGATATATGATACTTCTGATTTTTGGTGTTGTTATGCCAAAGTGATAATCAGCTGTAGTTACTAGCTGTTCGTGAGGACTGTTAGATGCAAGCTTCATCCACAATTTTTCTATTCGCGAACATTTCCCCTCTATGGCTATTTAGTATTTTCCTTCTACAAAATCTCTCGTTTGAACTCTCCCAATACTCTGCTCTGTTGCCTTGACACTGCTGCCAAAATTTAGCACTTCCAGCTGAGGATCAGAAGAACAAGGCCACGCGCTTTCTCTTTCACACTAACAGGCAGTTTTTGCCAACGTGCAGCTCACGCTGTTGAGCGATTTTTTCCATGCAACCGGCGCGCGGCAGTTTCTCGCCCTTCGCTGTACCACGCACCACACACGATCTCAGTGCGAGTGTCCTTGTCCCTGTTCGTTGTCATTTTTTCGGACTTCACCGACCTTGGAGTGCCATCAACACTGACCCACATCTATCGCACACAGCTACCAGACACATCGAGTAGAGCGGCTTGACGAGATAGTAATGGCCAGCGGCTATCTCAGACGAGTAACGAATCAAAAAGGGAATCGAAACGTCCGTTGCACTACTACAGTTGAAACGTATCAATGCAGCGCACTAGATAGTACCGTGTTTCACTAGATCTGACCGATTGCCACGCTGCCGCCGGTATCGTGCCGCTCCATCGCTCGAAACGGTCGCCTGTTGCAATGAGTCTCACTGAGGTCATTCCCGGGATACTGTAGCCGAGTGCGATCAGCTGATTGCTGCACACTCGCCGTGGCTGCAGCGTATTGTGCAAGTATGCGACCGAATCCAAAAACAAGGAAGTGGAAGGTGTCGGGGTTCGAGGTCATTTTCGTCGACTTTATCTTGTCACTGGTTGTTCTTTCGTGAATTGTCTGACCAGATTGTATGGAGGTAGATTTGCCTACTTAACCCTGTTTTTGTCGTAGACATCAGCTCACCATTCCGTTTCCGAGACAGGCTTTAATATTTCTTCGATTAGTGAAGACCTGCATTCACCTGCGTTCGTAAAGAGAATTTGTACGGGGATGCATATGATTGGAGACCACTGCCGAGTTCTACTGCCATTTCTTAATACAGTATCGAAAACTGAGGTATCCACTTGGAATGTATAGCACAAACAGAGATGTCAGAATTTCGGAAATTCAGCCTCCAAAAAATAGTACTGACGCGTACTTGCAGATTCGCCACTCTATATGGTGCATAGGAACCTGTGATGAGCAGAAATGATATTCGAAAATTCGGAAGTCGGAAGTCGGAATTCTGCTCATCCCTGATAGGATCTGTGCACACAACAGCAGTATTTCTCCTAAGGCCCCCCATACAGTAAGAGTCATGAAGTGATATGAAGATCTACAGCGCGACCCAAGATGTTTTCGGCCGCATCTTTCCGGAGAAAAACACCTGAAGAACGATAGTTTCGCAAGAGATCTATGGACGCTATCCAATATGATGTCATAGCGATCATTTCCATTGTTTACCATCTGAATAATCACAACATCATCTATTCAGAAGGCATCCCTCACCAGATTGACCATCCTTCAATTACGAATTGCTGCGGCACTACTAGTGCATTCTTTCGTTGACCCAGTCGACAATCGTAGGAATTTCTGGAATTTTCCAGGAACTCCTGTACGAGCGCGACGCCGATGTAGCCGCCAGGCGGGGGAGACGACGCTTGGGTCTGCCTTGACCCGAAATTTCCTCTCCGTCAAACCTGTGACTAATCGAAATCTCGGGAACAGCGTTACTTTGCTCTCGTTAAGCGAGATTATAGCACCTTCTCGGATGTTCTCATCATTTCCGCCCAAGATGACTCGGCGATGTGAGGTGATCATACATCGACATATATCGGTAGTCATAAGTATAATTTTGGTTTTCCCCGTCGTCAACCTCTTTCCTTACTTCCATGACACATGCTCTACGGCTTTCTAGACCTCAAATGCACCCGCGCCGGAGTCGTCTTCACTGCCGCTCTAAAATGGACTTCTCCTGCCCGCCTCGTTATGTCATCGCCACTTCCCTTCGTGGCTTTTTGCTGCAGCTGGCGGTACATCTTTGCGTGTCTCATCTACATCTCCTTAACGTGTGTTCATCTCTGGTCGTTCTTTTTATGTTCCAATTCGCATTGTTGCGCGACATTTGCATCGTTGGCTGCGCGCCGCTGCGTTTGGGCGCGGACGCTGGCGCCATCGGGAACGATGCGATTGTCCGTTGTGTGAAGGCAACACAAAATAGAAAAAATAGGCTCATAAAAATGAACGTTGACAACTCAAATGAGAGATCCTGCATCAGAAGTACCCAAACTCAATGCTGCACCTTTCCGCCATTTCGGGTCACACATTATTCGCATCTATCAGCGATGGCTGCTATTAGCCAGAGCCTTTGTTAGGTGGTAGGCGCTTTACACATCTGAAATTCTATGATTTCTTTTGGAAACTTGAAACTTCCAGTATCTTGCAGCAGGAAAACAGCGATTTCAGCACAAAAATGAAACTACATGAATTCATGCAAATAAACAAAAATAAAAATACTTGAATTTATGCAAAAAATAGAAAAAGAAGGAAAAGAACACCTCGAATAAGTATTACTAAAATTTGGATAGTTCTCGAGCATGTTTTTCTGCACATTTCTCTCCTCGTTCATTGAATATGACACTTTGTTCAGCTTTCTCACTATGAGTAGTCCCGAGCACTCATTCATATTTAGTGTTGAGCGTAGATACTCACATTCATAAAAGCTACACATCTGCTTTAGAACTTCGAAAAGTCATGGGTAGCAGAGGGGTCACTTGGTGGTCTCTCAGCGAAGCAACAATCTATTAACTTCGGCATTAATTGGTTATTTCTTTAGCCGACTTATTACCTCAGTACCGTTATTAAACTACCAGAAAAGGAAAAAGTGCCAATTTCAATAAACGGAAAATGCTCAGAAGAATGCTAGTTTGTATGCTAGTTTTCTTCTTTCCTTATATTTACGAAGTAGGAAGAATTATTTGCGACCAAAATTCTCCAGAATATTATGTTTTTTTAGACCATTGAACCAACGCAAAACACATTCTACCAGTGGCGGACGCAGGGAGGCGTCTTCCTCCGAGAATGGGTCGCCAAATTTTTGAAACTACTTTACAAAACAAATAATATCCCTGTATTAGTTTATTTTGATCGTTCATTTTCATTATTATTTTTAGTACAATTTTTGTTTATCATTTATTATTGTAATTAATATTTTTATTAATTTTATTTTCCGTCTGGGTCCCCAAAGCGGCGGAGATCCCACTTTTTTTCCACGCCCCCCCCCCCCCCCGTCCACTTACTGCGTCCGGCACTGCATTCTACATATCATCATCACTGCTTTTGGGCAGGGGTAAAAGGTGGTCGAAGATGGTGCGACTCCACCCCGGATGAAGCAAGTCTTGGAACTCTCCGCAGTCTAAAAACTGGTAACAAATATTGTCTAAAAAGATGAAGTGTTGTAGGTACATAGAATGCTCCCTGTAAGTCACAATCAGTAGCGCAAGCAAATATTCGAGAATTAACTAGGATTCTGAATCAAAACCGAATGCATGAAACATTCAAAAAGGAATAAATCGACGATGGCCATCCTTGGTAAATCCTATAGAGCTAAGTGTATGGAGGAACGCAGATTTTGAATTTTGCCGGAGAACATTTGATTAACTACAATTGAAACAAGTTCAAAGCCCTTACCTAGCTAGATACACATCCCTTCTCCAAAAAATGGGCGGAGGGAAAGAAAGTAAACCTTGAGAAAGTTAGTCTTACTTCTACTTATTTTGGAAGTTTGCGTCAGCAAATTTCTCAGAAGGTAAAATACTGTAAAGAAAACGGAGCTTTGACCCTCTGATCGAAACCGCTGCCTTGTCTCGCTTATTTAACCCAACTTTTTCCAATCGGAGGTGGCCCACGAAGGTAGGATCCCTGGCGAGATCCTACCTTCGTGGGCCAAGCGTGTTTGACCCTTTAACCGCAAAGGACTGTTGGATTCATCGGGGTTAGCGTGTGTGATGCGCTATGGCTGCTTTTCGCTAGCAGCATTGTGTTCCAGATAAGGATCGGCGCAATCGGCTTGATCTCGAAAAAGCGCTTGCGCCAGACTCGCAGAAACTGGCCAGGGCCCGTCGATCGAAACAACAGGGCCAGTAAGAAAAGGGTATGATGATTGAAAGAATCGTAGACCAGAAATGTAAAAATGCTCATTTTAGCCTCCAAGGAAGCCAAAAAGAACGCTTCTGCAAGGCCTCAATCTATTTTGTGTAAGATGAGAGAGATCGAATCTGATCTGGTCAGCCCATGTTGTGCCAGAAATCTTCTAAAAGATCCGAATGTTTTATGAAGTTTTCCATCTCTTTTCCTTAATAATAGGCATGACTTCTGCGAATGAAAGCGGAAGTAGGCGTGGCCTGTCACAAGCCTGTAGCAACCGCCATTGGACACCACACCTGTGCCAACAATGTGGCTTTTGCTTTACAACTCGCCCGGCTTTTGAAACAACTCATCCATCCCGTTGTTATTGTATTCATTAGTGTTTCATGCCTGATGTGATGAAAACTCGCTAAATCAGCTGACGTCCTTGGATCGCCGTGATCCCGCTCTGTCAAAACAATACAGAAGTAGACGGTGCCGGGCTGGGATCGCGAACCTAACGGTGGCCGACTGTGCGGCAGTGCGGCATTGTAAGAACTTTGTAGTTGTTGCATGGTCGAGTCTTTTGCCACTCCTTTTTGCTCCGATTCATCACATTCACGCAATGTTCTCGGCACGTGGAGCGATCCGAGAATGTCTGACGACGCTAACGGGTATTCGTCTAGACGCCGCCATCCATAACTTGCTAACGGTTAGCTTCACTGTCTGCGTAGCACTAGGTGTTGGATATGTGACAATAACCTGCATCATTGACGGCGTTATAAAGATGCGTTCCATCTACGAAATGATATTTGGTCCCAATACATATTGTAGGTACTTCCCATGAGCAATTCCAGTCAATATGCTTTACATTTGTCCAATCATTTTACTTAATAACAACATTCATAAATGAAGAATAAAAGTTGCCACCTAGTATTGCGTCTAATTTTGTTGCATTTAACTCGTTAAGCAATTGTGTTACCAGAAATCCACATGGGAAATATGCAAAACGTTAGAATTAACTGTTGCTCAGGGCTTTATAACAGAACTGAGGCGTTTGCTATAAGGGTTACTCCTAGAACTGAGAACTTCTGGCTTCAATACATTTTCTTATAGTTTCGATACAACATTTTGCTGTGCTTTGCTTCCAGCAACAAGTTAATTATTCAAATTCTGGCCGATTAGAGTCGCCAAGAATCACAATGTAGGCTAAAAATTATCTAAGTACAGCGGGGGTCGATGAAGCCGAGTTATTCGCGAACTCGAGAACACGTGGCACGGCCGCGTCACTCGTGCAGGAATCGCCTCCGGAATAGCAAATGATGGTTTTCTTGATAGTTTTCCGTCCTATTTGATGTCAGCCATTAAGGCAACTGTCTAATAACCGAGAAAACCTTATGATTGCTATCACGGCTATGATTTCGCGGCGTGTTTCTCGAGCCCGCTAAAATCGCACCACCATCGATGCTAACTGCACATATATGTAGATTAGACTACGAGCCAGCAAATCCAGCAATTTGAAGGGAAATTGGAACGAGACCTGCCAAAACTCTTATGTTGTTTAAAAAGTCTCTCAAGAGTATTCAGTAGTTTTTCCAAGATATAACTTGAAATTTGTAGATTGTGTGGCTGCGGAAATCTTGTGCGAACGCCGACATAATGCCTGTGGAGCTTATGTGCAGTGCACACATGTAATTCAAATTTACGAATTCGATTTTTCTACATCACTTTACAACTATTTCTCATAACTGTGGAGCAGGAACGCCACTCGAACAAAGTAAAACGTCGCGGTGGAGGACTACTTTGGGCGCGGCCGTCTGCCTCTCTTGCTGTTATCCTCTCCTCTTGCCGCTAGTGCTTCCTTACTTTTGCAATCAAGAGGAGGGTGGTAGCACGTGGAGAGAGGATGTCAAGCTCAAAAATGGGCTCTGATCAGCAAGGTACTACAATGTTCGAGCTGCACTTCTGCCTCAGAGTTGTCAGAGTATGTGACGAAATATCAGAAGCTTAGTATTGCAGCTAATTCCACCTTGCATATAAACTGCTCATGAAGATTTAGTCTCCTTGATCAAAATAGTCAAAACCGGTCACTGGTTCTCAAACACAGCTGTAACCTCTACATGGGTGCATTCTCTCATCCTACAATGGCAACAAATTCGCAAGTCAATGACAACTTTCTCAACTTCCCCGCGATCACTCCCCTACGTAGTTTCAAACAAAATCTTGACAATAATTTATTAGCTTTGCGAAGAAAAAATGTTTCCATCCATTGTATGAAATCCCACCCAAGTTTTCTCCCCATTTTTTATATCCGGTACAGACCGGGCAGTCTCTTTTTCAGAAGAAGAACCATTGACTAAAGCTCTCTCAACTTTTCATTGCAATTTCGAATTTAGTGCCAGCATAAAAGAGTAGTGCGGAAAACCAGCGAAAGAACCTCTATAACTAACCCATATAAACAAGATATCCTACGTGGCAAATATCCCAGGACGTGACATTTTTGTTCCGTCGCGTTCTCGCTCATGTATTTTTAGATCTAAAAAACGGTTTTCTGCTTTGAAATAAACGTCTGAGTGAGCCGATCGATGAAATGTTCAAGAAATTATCGACTTTCTCGGCGATATTTAAAGTCCACCCAATTTTCAAGGACGGCTGTCAGATATCCAATCTATCACGTCTTCCAATGAAATCCCCATGAACTGATAGCCATAGCACAGCCAAAAACGTTGATACTTCGGAAGTTCGTGTACCACTTGAATTAATTTGGAACACTTTCGCAGTTATAGTCCTTCATTCGATTCGCTGATCTGGATTTAATTTCAGAAACACTTTTTCAGCAGTTTTCGTCAAAACACATTGTTATCCTTAACTTTACGACGCATCTGTTTCGAAGCTTTAGAACTGTTTTATAAACCTTTTCTTCAGCTGGTGGACGTTTTGATCAATGGGCCACTTCAGGTAAGGTATACGAGTCTACAAATACTAGAGCTTTGCACCAAATCATCAAAAGCGTAACAGAACTGCTAAAATAAGGCGTCACCATGCAGCCAAAAGTAAACTAGTATGCAGAATTGTTTCAGGTTCAGTGGACGAGGTTTCATGAGGCAAGCTTGAAAACTTGAATAGTAAAGTGCTTTTTGTACTAAAATTTTCATCACATTTGCCTCAAATACAGTCTGATTTGTTACCAGAATTATGTTGAATGTGTGAATCGTGTCATACTGACATGAAAACGAGCTTTTCCATTCAATTTGATTCTAATATCTGAAGAAGATTACGGGATAGGCGTTAATTGGTTGCCACCATAGTCTCAACGCTTCCAGCGGCAGCTGCGCTCTCTAGAATGTTCTAGAAACTATATGGGCCTGATACATAAACACCGCCTCAACTAGGATGGTCCCATTCGCACCACATTTTCCTGTCACACTGTTCTCTCTTCTATTAGGCCGTCCAATAATTTCCCCTGATTTTTCAAAACTGTTTGCTTTCTCCTTTTCCTAGCTGTTTCACCCAAAGTCTACGTTTTGTTGAAAGCGCTTTTCTTGTTATAGATGCCGGTCTTTCATGCCTTTCTGAACAACTCGATTTTGCTTGAATTCTGAATATTAAAAGTGGAGATTTTAAGCGATGCCGAAGCCCATTTTCGACAACTGCTTTGCTTCTACTTTCACCCGCTGCCTAAAATGGGCCGATGCTGCACGAGACATTCGCTTCTGGTAAGGAGAAGATGCAGTATGACAGCTGCTGGAGGTTGATTCTCCAAACTCGAAGATGGCGATTTCAACCTCGACAAAAGGTTCCGTCCTAGTCAACCATTGGAACTGAACTGCGAGGTTTCGCTGCACTGGAAAATAGTCAAAACTGAACAAGACGGCGAAGACTCATACCTAATCTAGGTGCACCGAACAGATGACGTTAGCCAAAAGAAAATGCTAGTCTGACTAGGCCAAGCCATTTTGCTTCGCTACAAGTCAGGCTCCACTACAAAAATTTTAGAATCCATTATCTAAAAAACTGGATCGTAGATGTTCCATCAACCTTCAGAATCCCCAAACCTCGCGCCAACGGAAAATCACCTTTTTCCTTCTCTCGGAAATGATGCGAATAAAAAATTGGGCTCATTCGCCTCCTGTACTTCTCGCTTTCAATGCTTGAAGTTCACGAGAAACTCTCTTCTTCTTGAAATCACGCTATCAAAATAATTCAAGATAAGCGCTTTCGAATGGCTAGACACACCTGAGGAATCTGCTGAAAGTGAAAGACTAAGAAATTCAAAAAAAAAAACCGCGGGAACTCCTTCAACAAAGTAGTATTTGCCTTTGAAGAGACCCTGACTTTGATTTTGGGAGAGTGTCATCCTTCCCTTCTAGGGGATTCTGGAACTTTCCAGATTATTTCGTTCAGTGAGCACTTACGTACACAAGCTTCATACAGGCGGCTCTGCCTTAGCTTTTTTGGCTTTTATTGTCATTTCGAACATTTCAAAAAGCTCGCTCTCTTTTATGGCTTCGTCTTGAATTTCGTTTACACTTTTCTTGTTTTCACCAGCAATGAAACTTCCAGAAAATCCTGGGAATTTCTGGGTTTTTCAATGGCATATCAGGGTCGTTTTCACCTGCACATAGAGCCAAGCAGTGTTCTGGTTGAGTAAAGTATGAGTAGATTTCTCCTGTAAAGTTCTTATTCTTAAATGTTCGCATTAATTAGCGAATATCCGTTCGTCTCGAGCTATGTGCACGATTTCCACCCATTCCCAGGACATTTTTTCAGACATTCACAAACAGTGTGCAATTTGGTAACACTCTTTTAGAAAATCCCGAGAGCTCTTACCCACCATCGCTGACAAGCAAAACTACTAAAACCCTAGCTAGGTATGGTAACGCCATATTACACACGTGCGATCGCAACAAACTGCGTCAGGCATGAGTTGTTGTGACCAAATTGATGCCTAGTATGCAAACTACGCGCGCTGTTTATCCTCACCGGTGCGATTGACCTTGGATATACCACATAGATACGGGATATAACACACTCGCTGCCAGTATGCGACAGCCGCCGCCTCGTACCTTCATCTTGATCATCCCATTCCTTCTGCTCCCTCCTGCCTCTCCCTCTCGTGCTGTTTTCCTTTTTTCGGCATTTCAACGTCAAAACACCCACACAACTCGTTCCGTGAACAATGAGATCCGCATTGAATTGTGCTGATATGCAGCCTGTGTGTATGTGTTTGGATTCCGATTATCAATCCCGCATTAACTGGTCGCCCAACCTGTTCTACAGCGGCTGAATCAGCCAAATCCTGGAAGAGACAGCCATACCTTTCTAATGCATACTGCAGTTGGTTGCTCAATCTCAGCTCCTTTGCCGAATTTTCTAAACTATAGCGCACCACCACATTTTCAATAGCACTTTCCATATGCTTTTCACTGCATGTATGCACTTCATGAAAAAAAACAAGTCTCTGCACTGGATACAATAGAACTCTGTGAAAATAGACGAAACCATCACTAGACAGAACAGAATCTGCTTTTTTGAAAAAGTTGGAAAATGTTCTTTCAAAAATATGCGAGTAAATTGTCAAAAACACACTGCTTCCCCAAGCAGCAATGATTGCTACCTTAATTCTTTTTCTACCACATCTTGTTCAGCAGAAGAGTTGAAATAGCTTAAAACTGTGGAAGATTTCTCTCGAAAAGGTGAAAGGCCCGCAATTTGATGAAAAGGAGTGAAATTGGATAGATACGGCTTTTTTAGGTAGCCGTTTTCAACAATTGCGCTTTTTCTTTACAAAGTTGAAGTTTACATGAATTATTTCATATTTCAATCTCTAATTCTGAGCATTTGCTCTGAGGATATGATTGTCTAGACTAATGTTATGGTGCAAAAATTTTCCAGAAATTGAATTCTTGCAATGTAATAAAAAAGTGAGTCTCCAAGAGTGAAAGACAAGCCCCAACGGAGCCTCTACTTGCTGTTCGTTGCTCCGCTCTTTTTCTATTGCTTCAGATGTTCTTTTTTTAAGCATAATTCAGGTGAGCAAAGCGATTTCACATCGCCTTTACCTTTCTTAAAGACAAAGCCGCTCGCAGAACTTCACTCTTCTATATGTTATCCATATCTGTGCTTATAAGCATGTTCTTTGTTCCAAATCCAGCACATGACTTGTCCATATTATTCATCCCAGATCGGACGAGTTTCCGGCGATCATATGCCCCGACGCGACACGTCATCTTATGCTGGTCTCTCGAACGATGTGAACTGCGCCAGAAGGCGCCGGCGCCGCATTAGCCGCGCGAGCTCCACAAAGTGGGTGTGGTCTGCCACTCAGCAGTCGCGCAGACGGAAATGGGCGTGGTCGAGCCGGGCGGGCACACAAAATGGGCGGGCGGAGCGTAGCGGTGCGACGAGGCGGTGGGTGCTACTGTCTACCAGTCTCGACTTCACGTTAGCACCGACACCGTAGCTAGCTTGGCCGGGGCCGGCCAGGGGTACACGGCTTACTTAAGCCGCACATATCCCTTATTTGGATCGTTGTCGTTATATTCCGCGGCTGCCGCTAGCCACACTCTGGATTTCCTGCGAGTTCCGTCTCTGTAGTCGTCATTGCTGATGTGCTATTCGCGATGTGCTCATGTATGTATGCAAGCTGCTCTCCATGCAAACGGACTCTTTCCAGTAACTTCGAAATGCTTCCCGACAGCCCCTCTCCTCGTGCCGCTCTTGCCCTCTCAGATCTGCAGCCTCAAACTGGTGCTTCCACGTTCGCAGTCGGCACGGGATCCGGCAACTGGTAAGCGATGACTCCTTTGTGCTGTCTTGGTTTATGTTTTTCAATACATTTATTTCTTTTGCACATGCGTCTGGCTCAATGCAATTGTGCGACCGTAACATAACGGTCAGCAACTGCATTAAGGGGTTCTGCATAGTTTCCATAATTTTCGATGATCTTCGCCAACACTTTTTCGGGACACTGTCTTTTTCCCTTCTTCGAGGCCATTTCCAAAATACTTCTTGGATTATCTGCACTGGGCACTCTAGCTCTATTTTCTTTCTTTTCTCCGGACATCGGGATCTGATGGTTTTCAATCGGAGCCAAACCTTGCCCTAGACCGATCCAGTTAGTATTCCCGACATTCCCGAGGAAGTAGTTTTATTCTTGCGATTCGAGACGCGAAAACTTCTTTTTCAGATCCTCGACCTCATTATGATTGCGCAATCTGCTCCCATTTCTAGTAATAACTCATGAACTTTCATAAGTTCCGTAGATCTCTTCGCAGATCTCATTCAAAAATCTCTGAGATGCCCTCAAAAGGTTAACAGAATTTGAGTCAGAACAACCATTTTTCGAAATTTACAGGACTTTCCCATTCATTTAACAAAAATTATACAGCTCTCAGCTTTTTGAATCAGGAAGAGTTCTCAATTAATCTTAGCGATCTCAAATCCATCTCAGAATACCTTAATTCTCTAAGAACTCCCACCTTTCACCACAAAACGTCAATCACAGTACGCCTGAGTCAGGTTTTTCCACAGATGGGTCTCTCCTGCCGTTTCTGGTAGACTTGGAGGCGTTTCTTTCCCAATGACCGCTATTCTTTGACCACTAACATTCAGGCTTCCCCCATAGACCCATAAAAGCTAGGGCCTGAACTTTTTACGATGACAATTGAGTCATAATCCTCGAACTGCACGTCGTTCGTCCATCAAACAAAGCTTGTTATCCGCCTGCAAATCGTTGCGTAATGCTTACGCGAAGCTTACGGGCGATGCTTGGAAGACTGGTTGTCAGCGGCTAACGAGTGACCAGTTGGTGCCGCCGCGCCTCGCTGCGTCCGAGAACATGCTCGAACACGGACATTAGCCTAGCCATAGATTAGGCCACTCTCGTAGCGCTGTCGCCACCCCACGCTACGGTGCCTTGCGATGCGTTGCGCTCGCGCAGACGTAGACTTCCGCGTCGCTCCTCGAAAATGGGTGAATTTTTCTCTCGAATTTTTAGGTCAACACACGGCGTTGGCGGAGTTGGCGGCGACTCGTTCATGGATAAGAATAGCAACGGAGGAGGACTGTTCGGTAACAACAGACAAAACGTGAGTTCCTTCTACAGCATGACCCATGCCGCGGTTCAGTTACCCAAGATGCACCCGACACGCGTCACCGCTGCACGCATATTTACGGTGGCAGGGAACCGGTATATTGCTGCAATGAACTGTTACTACACAATAGTTTACACTAGTGGTTTGGTCAATCATCACGCACTCGGTGCCACTTACGGGTTTTGGGGTAGTCAAAGAACAGGAAGTGGAAGCGTCTGAACTTCCTGACTTTCAGTTCCAGCAAAATAGTGGCGGTAATTTCATGTGAGGACTACTGAAGGTGAACTTTAAAGGACCAAGACTCAGAGCTAATCCCCAGAAGAATCTTTTCACGGCTCATAAGGGCATGCCAAGGGGCGATACATAAGTACAAGCTATTCGTAAACATTTTTGGTGAGCTATTCAGCGCTGCTTTGCTGTATAATAACTTTGAACGCACTAAAGCAAAAAATGATGCTTGTAGGATTCGGAATGAACAGATACAAATAGACTGAAACCTAGAAGCTAAAATTGAGACTAGGCCAATGAAAGATCTGAGTTTTCTGCCGAATTTCGTTGAAGAGGCAGACCAATAAGCTTTCATCCAAGTCCAATCCAAAAGATAAATGGCCTGGGAATCAAACTTCACTTGTATCTAAATCTTTTAGTTTCCTTGAGAATCCCGCTACTTCCTAAAAAAATGAAATATAGAATCTGGATGAAAGGGTTACCAGTTTCTTGTTCGTTCATCTTTAAACTTGGACATTTTTTGGAGTTCCGACGGAATAATTAAGCGTTATATAGACTATACAGTTTTGAAGACCACCCACATTTATGGATGCTTCCAGGAACATTACATATAAAGTGGACGTAAGCAACTAAAAACGATAAAACAACAATCACAGTTAGTTTTCAGATGAGCGAAGGGAGCTGATTTCTGTCAATCCGTGCCTCTCCATACGACTTATAGTTAGATTTACCACCGAAAAAAAAGTCAAAGTCATTTTGGTGGCATGCGCAAAGGGTATCCAATTTGACGCTTTATTATTTCTCCTTGGTCCGTCTTTCACTAGCTTCAACAGCTAACGGTGCGCGTATAAACCAACCTGACTTACGAAGCAGTAAGGCAGCACGAATAAAGCGCTCTTAACTTATAAAAAATAAACTACACAAATAGGAATATTTTGTATCAGTAGCAGGAAAGAATTAAAAATGGGCGAGGATTGGACGGTAAGCCCTGGACATGTCGGCAAAGGTCCCTCGATTCCGGTTAGAGAATGAGATACTTCCACCATCCGATCGGAAAGCCATGCACTTTCGCTTTCTCTCGAAATATAGTTGCAAAGCGTCCCGGGGAGATGACCGAACCATTGTCTTCATCCGGAGAATCGTGGATGACCCCATTTCACAGAGGCTTTCCCTTATAAGGCCCCTATTCAGGACCGCCCATTCGACTCGTTCTTCAACAACCAAGGCCCCTGCGGCTGTGCCTCGTCGTCGAATTCCGGTGGCGGATTATTCTCACGAAAATGAACGTCAGGTACGGTATGCAGCACGCATGGTGCTTTCAATAACGCCCTTTTCATTTCGTGATTATTTTCACACTTCGATATTATACTAATGTATCGCTCCAATTATCTCGTCCACGAGAGTGTGTGATGTCTAGCGACTGACCTCGTGATCCCTCTGTTGTGTGTTGTGTGTGCCTGTGCGGTGTGTTAACCTATCATCTTCTGTTTTTCTGGCGCATCCCATCCGACTTTCAAGGTTATACACTGACAGCGGGCCTAGTTTTACCCTACTGACCCACCCAGCACACTCACATCACACTATAGCCACTACAAAAACATTCACGTCAAACAGCGACGTGTAAAGAAAAGCGAAGCGATGAACGCGTGCGGCGGGAACCACACACACATACAAACAAACGCACTTTTGCAGAACGCGGTTTTGGAAACACCTAAGAACGTGTTGCTTTTGCCACCCAACCATTAGTCGTGGATCACGATGTAATCGTTGGATTGCTCGTTGAAATGTCAAGTTTTTCATGTTATTCTAATTCACTCATGGTTTTTATGATGATGCCCCCGATTAGACAATGAGTTAACAGTGGACTTTATGATACTAAGCGCGCCGTCGTGCAGCTAATATCAATGACAGCTTCAGAAACACGTAACCCGCAATTATCCTTTTTTTTACTCCCTACAAGATTGAGAATAAACTAATGTTATGTTGTTATGGTTGTTGGGGCTGCCTAATTCGCTTAAGTTTCAAAAAAAAAAGTAGTTAGAAGGGAGGTACAGGAGGGCTAGTCATGTTGATTGGAGAGCCCAAAGGATAGTACGTTGCTGGGCTGCTGCCATACTCCACGTGAAGTATAGCACCCTTTGTCGCCGTCGCGGAAACGGCATCGATTTTGATACATATCGATTATTAGTGGCCCGTGTAGCGACTCAGGCGATTCTCCGCCCAAAATCGATAGGTATCGGAACCGATGTCGTTGGCGACAGCGACTCGAAGTGTCAAACTCTACGGGGAGTATAGCAGCATCCTCATAGCAGAGACTTTTCCGCACCGCAGTGTCACCGGGGCTCGAATGCATCATTTGAAAGATGAGTAGTCTCATACCCATGGGCATGATTACCCATGGATAGCAACTTTATATAGACAAAGTCACGTATAGGTATGCATGTTGATGAGTGCTATGTATGTTTACGTAATATGGGTATCCTAGTGTTGCATCCGGTAAATGGTCAGCGCAGCTGCCGTCGTTTACACAAGTGTGAACGCACTTGCAAGATAAGCTCAGAAAACAAGAATTTGAAGCAACTCACTACCTAAATTAAGTTTCTACCCTTTAATAACCTTTACCTCACCAGCACCAAGTACTACAATTCGCATTACACTTTATTGCTACTGACTGTAATCTAATATTTTTAGATCCCAAGGTTGGTTTTGTAGCACAGCAAAAGAGCAAAAGAAAATTCGTTAGATAACATAGCGTTGGTGTCAGTTTGGCAATAACATCGTGGTCAGGTATTTAAAGCAACTCAAAACAAGAAGTTGTAAAAATACCAGGTGGCGTGTTCTGTGGCGTGAACAATTTTGTGTCAATAAACCAAGGATACTAATAGCAATGAAAATAGAGCGCAAAACTTCCACCAGTGAGCAATCAACTTACAAAACCTTGTATTAATTTTGTTTAAGAATGGAAAACTGCTTAATTTTCAGCAGGGCATGCACTAATAGGTTCTTGAGTGATTCATTGTATGACCATGTGAGGAGCAACATCACTCACTCTCACAACAGTAATTACAGGGAACTTCAAATAGCCAGGTGAATACGGACCAGTGCCGCGGAGGGGGCGTGGCCCTCTGACTGTCTGCCGCACTCCTTCGCTTTGATGGCGCTTTCTGATATTCTCTGCCCAAAATTGCCGCACCACGGCACTGGTCCGTATTCACCTGGTTGTTTGGATTCTTCTATACTTCCGGATGTAGTCTGTTTCAAACGCGACGACAGTTGGGAACTAGTGCATGTGACCAGCCTTTCTCGCCAATCCCTCCAATTTATGCGCACTTTCTCGCACTTTTTTGTTTGGTGTCTCTCCAACTATCGCGCCCAGTGAAACAGGCTAAAACGAGAACACATTTTAACAGAACCACAAGTTAGACACACCTGCTTGCCTTCAAAGGTTACTCCATGCATAGGGTGTAGTTACAGACAGTGCATTTCACACGGTGCGTTCTTGTCAACCTCTTCATTTCCCTTGAGGGTCGGCTACTTGACGTCCATCCCGAAAAAACAACGTAAATGAGGGGTAAAATGGTGACTTCAATAAAAAAGAGAACTCATTGCTGTTTTTTTTCCACATGTGGGTGCAAATTCAAAGTTAGGGAATCCTTATGCATAAGGAAGACAACGATTGGGTAAGGATAACGGGAAGGGTAGGAAGAACTAAAGGAAATGAAGAAGAGTGTGTGAAGGGAAGCGAACTTCCATGAACAAGGTGCGAATTCCGCGGTGGTTATCAACCGTCGATCAATATCTTGGAGATGAGCCAAATCTAGGTCACATGGCCGTGCCTGGTCTTGAAATTTGTTATTTTTAATGCGAAAAAGTGCAAATTCAACAAATCTCAGCATATAATCTGTGTGTTGGCTTCCATGGATTGCCACGAATATTCCCGCATTCCATAAGCTCGCTGCAGTATGATTTGAAAGGCGCCGCGGCAGTCACTGATTGAGTAGATCAAGATGCGCTCGTTACTAGTCGATATTGAGACCGCTGAACATGCACATCTGCACGTATGGTTGCAATGAAAGTGCTCTACAGGTCTAGAGTTCATAACTCGACTATGAACTCGATCGATAAGTATGGGACCGTGTGCCCTTTGTGCTAAAGCCATGCGCTTTCTGCAGTTTATTAAAATTTTAGTGTAAAAAAGTGATTCAATACAGCCTTTAGTTTTAAGTCATACAAGCACCTTTTCCATAATTTATTTCGTAAAAGTGATCTCTCTGGAGCCTTCTAAACTAGAATCATAAAACCATTTTTCGCCATGTATGGCCAAAGAAAGGCTATGCATTTGGTGGGAATTGATCCACCCCTCACCCTCTCCACTACTTTCGTTTAAGCATTTTACGTTGTTGTGCGCCTATTTTTTGCATTATATGCCACTATACTCCGCGTCAAGCGTGGCCTCTACCTCACCGTAGCGCGGCGACGTTGATTCCAATACTTATCGATTCGCTCAAATTTATCGATTGCGCTCGCCGTTGCGTGCGCAACTTATCGGCAATCGATACTATCAAAATCGGTGTCGCCCGAGTAATGGTGCTACACACTACGTGAGCTATATTTGCAGCTTTTGATAAGGCTTGAAAATGACTGCGAATTGTAAGTCATCCACGAAAAAATCCAGTATTCAAGTTTTCTGCACCTGACCATTTCCCTTAAAATCATAACCAAATAGAGATTTCCAGCACAAATTCAACTTCCTATATTTTGCAATTCTAAACCCACCGCTCATTCCTTTCCAGGGCGTTCTCTTTCACTCGCCGAAAAACTAATTTCTACACATCCAATGCACTGCAACATGAACGCAGCAAAAACCGCGCTTTTGTGTCCCGCACGTGGTTTTTTTTTTGTTCTCACGGCTTCACAGATGCAAAAGTGTGACGTGAATTGCGTCAGGTGCAACGTTGACCAGAAAAATCGTCCGCGTGTTCTGTCGGCTTCTGTCGCCTCTCATCATCTTCACGCTATTTCAAGTTGATTTTAAAAAACCCATTGTAAAGCCAAATATGTACACAACATTGAGCCACGATATGCTCTCAGTGACGTGTACGCAAAAACAAATCCCATAGCGACGTCAGGAAGAGGGATGGATCCTTTTTGGGGAGGGAGTACTATGCGAGGAATTTTTACTGATCGCAGATCAATAGATAAAGGGTACGGAAGGTGGTAATGATATTCATGTGGAAGAGATTA
>KN727035.1:0-27456 GCA_000816745.1 Ancylostoma duodenale
TATAATAAATAAATAAATATTATGTGGTGTATTAGAGGCGTACTACATAAGTGGTATAGTAGCATGTAGCTGAAGATATCGCAAGAATACTGAGACAAAGAATGGCCCAAACTCTTCGTTTGATTCTTGCGTGAGATATCTCACGGAACGGACATCAAACATAATAGTTTAATTTTTTTTGTATTTTTCCTCTTCTTTTTCCTATATTCAATATTGAGGGTATATTAAAGGTATATTATGTGATATACCGAAGGTTTATCGAGTTGTGCACACTCTATTATGGGTTTTGTGAGATTTCCGGGAACATTTTGAATTTCTTGCATTGCTTTTGAGCTTTCCATGAGTGCACCCATTGCAGCGGCAATCAAAAACGACATACTGCGGTTCTACGTGGTCCACAAAAACTTTGACAACCTGCTCCAGTCGAAGTATCTTGGACCGCTCTACGAGTACACCAACAAGATGATGGAGGTGACGATGGACTTCCGAGGCGAGCACTATGATCTGGAGGATTTCTGCCAGAAAGAGAAGGGTGAAACGGTTGGTGTGGCGTTTCCGCTTTTTTCGGATTCTAAAGATTCGCGGTTGTTCAGCACTGCAACAACAACCTGAATGTGTGGATCAAACACGCCGACGTGCTGTTCAAGGATGGGAAAATTAAGACGAACCCAAATCTTCAGCTTTCGTATCCAGTGCTTTATCTCTTCAACAGGCCTAAGGATATTGGAAATGTAAGAAGATCCTATCAGGTTGTCCTTGATTAAAGCCTTATAATAGATCTTACATTCCAGGTTATCTACGGTGTAGATGTAAAGGGTGAGAAGAACGAGATCCAGGGAGCAAGAGTGCTCACTCTTCACTGGTTTGTGGATTGTGTCCTCCACTTCCGAGCATCAAGATACCTAAAATCATGTTCAGGTTCATTCAATACCCAGGATCTCCAGAAAACAACGCAGCTTACTATCAGTACCGTGAAACTCTTATGGATTTCTGGCGTAAGATTATGGAGGAGACGGAATTCGAATTCATCCCTCACAAGTGAGTAATAGCTTGTTTTCAACGTGGGACCACAGGCATGAGACACCGCACATTATTGATTAGATGTGGTATTTACCATTCATCCGTGTGTTATTCCTTTTTTATCTTCTTTATACGTAAACTTAGCAAAATTATCAAGGGCTCCTGCTTGAACACCGCGCTAGAATTTTCGCGAAGAAAAAAAAACGCATTTCCCAAAGCTATTTTGATGATTTTCCGATATTCTGCTGCGGAAGCTCCGCAGCACCTTTTCTGTCTGCGTCTTCGCGCCTGCGATTCTCTCTCCATGTTGTTGTCATTCTGAAGCTGTCTTATTTTGCTGCGGAAATTCCAAAGTGTTTTAATGAGCTGGGGAATTTCCGGCTCAGCGTCTGAGGTATAGATCCTGGACAACATGGATAGTACTGTTCAATATCCAGGCTTGAATTTAGCAGCAGAGACGCAGGAATTTATCGACACTCTCGCTGTCTGTTCCCATTATCCTTGTATTTGCAGTGACAAAGCTATGGACGACGAAATGATGAAAATCATCGAAACTACTGTACCATTTGCTTTTCCAGCAACTGTTATGCTTATGATCTATGTAGTATTTTCGAATTGGAGTAGTGATAAGCGAATGTAAGTTTTTACAACTTTGATTAACTGGTTACTCCCAAGTCAATAGTCCTCACTGAAGGTCAAAGCCGCTGGAAATGTATCTCGGAGTGTGGTCAGTTATCCTGGCTCTCATTTGCACATTCGGCATATTCTTCTTTCTTGGTATCGCGTTCAATCCTGTTACTTCCACCATGCCATTTCTTGTGTTGGCTGTCGGTGAGAAATCTATTATTGATTACCTACCGATGTTATTGATTGTTAGCCCGCGACTAATGCAGCGGTTGTACAGGTATTGATGACGACTTCTTGATGATAGCAGCATGGCGAGAGCTGGATCGAAAGATTCCACTGCATCAGCGGGTGGCTCTTGTTATGGCTGACGCTGGTGCATCCATAACCGTGACGTCGTTCACGAACTTCTTCTGCTTCGGTTGGTTTATTATCCAGACAATTATGGCCGCTATTCCTTTCCTTACACTTCACACCGATCCTTGTCGTACGCCTAGATGGTTAGTGTCAATTTATGTACAACTGCATAGAGATAATACTGGGTTTGGATGCATCACTGGAAGGATGAGTGATCTCATATCCATGGGTAGCATCTGGGTATAAAAACATTGCGTATGGGTAAACATTTTGGCGAGTGCCAGGTAGAAGGTAAGTCTGGTTACCACGGGTAATCTTAGTGATGCATCCGGGTCCTGGAACAGCACTGGAATTGCCTCAGACTGCTGTCGGTTAGCATCCTGACATCCATGGCGCGCGTTACAAACGGTTTTGTATACCTAATTCTATTTTCCTTAAACAAGAAATTAATTTGAACTAGTTATAGACTGCAGTTGTCGTCTTTCTGGACAATGGGATAAACGTTTTACTTTTTCCCCTTTAAAAATTGTAGGTACCCAATTATTAGTGTAGTTTCATGCCTTCTCCTCCCCTCTTCTCGTTATCTATTCAATAAACCCAGCTTTTCCACTGAAAGCTGAGGAGAAATCCTGAAAATTAGTATAAATCCCTGAAATGTCGTTAATTCTCAAGGCCTCGGATACTACATGTGTTCCACTCCTGCTGTTGCTGATTTCTGCCTGATCACTGCCTGGGCTGTGCTTATCGACTATTTCATGCAGGTTAGTCTGCTGCCGATCCAGAATTTACCACAGAATCGTTTTCCAATAAAACTTGAGTTACTACAGATCACCTTCTTCGCTGGAGTTCTGTGCTATTCGGGTCGCAAGGAAGAGACCGGAGGATTGGCGTCGTGCTGTTATAAAAACGAAGTAATTCAATTTTCTGGATGAATAGTTGCTCACACGTATTCGTTGCATTCATACGAGATGATATCTCAGGATCAGCCGGAAAATGGCGCAATCCAGCCACCCGTTGAGAAAACTGTCGAGGTCGAGGTCAACGTTCAACATCATGCGAAGGCAGCCAGCTGTGAGATTTCAATTGTGATCGGATTTATGTCACACGGGAATTCGTCCAAATGAGATTTTTTAGTACCGTACATGCACAAGTTCTTCGGCGAAAAGTTTGCACCATTTGTTCTCCGCCAGGATGTGAGGATTATCAGCTGGATTGCTTTCATAATATACACATGCGTGGCACTGTATGGATGTTGTCAGCTGAAGGTTAAAAATTTGGTGGTTATTATAAAGTTTCTGGATAACGCTATGTGATGCTATGTTTTTCAGGTAGATATCAGTCCAGTGAAGTACATCCGTGACAATTCACCTATCCAGACTTTTGTCAAACTTGCTGGTTAGTGACAGAATTTCAAGAGTTCTCCACTATGGTTCCGCTAATACTAAGACGTTCGATTTTCTCCTGCATTTCTGCTCGTAAGCAATTATGGGAGAGCGTGCAAGAGCCTCCAGGCTCCAAGACACTTCGCTCTCTGATTGTCTGCGCATCCACACACATCATCTCCTGATCCACGCTGGGTCTTTCCTCTTCCTACATACATATATTGTCCCAACAAGTGATGCGGCGCTTGCATGCGATTTCAGCGCCACTGCAGTTTACTGTAATGTTATGGCGCTCATGATTATTCTCCTGAAACGATCGATTTATCGACTTTTTCCATATACTTCCTCGTGCCTCTTGAGTACGGCTTCGTGCCTTAATTTCCAAGTTTGTTCTTACTTGACTGTGCTTCAGAATATTTTTTAAGAGACTTGTGCTTCAGAATGTTTTTCAAGATCTTGGTTGTGACATATTTTGCCAAATGTGTGCTATTTTCCGCGGCTTCCGACCGGCATAATCGCGGTACCACTTGCTGTTGAACAGCGTGGAGTAATGATTGGCATCTCCTGGCTGTGATTTCACCGAATAATCCCGACTCTTTCGTATCTAGGAATACTCATTTTTCATATTTTATTGGAAGAATATTTTTCTATAATTTTTCATGTTTTAATGTAAAATATTTATTTTTCCATGCAATTATCTTCTTTCATATTTCACATTCGCCTCTTGTTTACCCTTTGTTTTCGAGGACTTCAAGGAAAATATTTCAAAGTCTGTCTTGAAATTAATAATGAGGACCTGCCGAAAACAATCATTTCAAACTCACTGGCTTCTTTTCGTTTGATTTTTTTTTTGAATTTCACCCCTTTCATACATTTACTCACTTAGCTCTTATTTTCTTTCCTGATTTTAGTTCAAATTTGATTGCTTCTAATCTTACTTTACTGAAAAGTTTTCCTTGAACTGTCTGAATATACGCGAAATTTCAGACAAATACATCTGGGCCGACAATGTTATGCCAACGTTCCATGTTATGAATCCTCCTGACCTTCGTGATCCTGGAAAGCGAGCACGTTTAAATGAACTCGTCTACCGACTGGAGCACACCAATTACTCCATTGGAAGAGTAAGTATGAATAATTTAGATTTTGCTCTCATTTTAGATCTTGCAAATGTTGCAGGTGTCCACGAATTTCTGGATGTGGCAGTATCAGCAGTATCTGAACGACTTCCCAGATGTTGATTATCAAAAAGACTTCTATAACAAAAAGTATCTCAGGGATTTCTTCAACCAGATTGATTACTCGCAGTATCGCAGTAAGTCTTAGCCTGATTTGGTAATCCTGATGTGCTATGGATCTGTTTTGTTCAGTTAACGTGAAGTTCATGAATAACGTCACCAACGGAGAGCCATGCATCGCTGCGTTTGCATTCGAGACCTCGTTCTACGGTCTGGATAGTTGGGATAAGCGACAAAGTATGTCACTACGCTGTATTGAAGTTCTGAACATGAATTTGCATTTCTTCCAGACGAGCTCTTCAAATGGAGAGCGATTCTGGATGAGTATCCCGACTTCGACATGTTCCTCGCTGGCATCTTCAGGTAGCATTCCTTCTGGGAACTACACATCTATCCTGCTTTAGAACTACATCCATGAATTAATGATTCCAGTCCATTCCTCATCGATCAACGTCATACCATTGCCCCATCATCGATGCAGACGATCGGTTCAGCTCTTGCGATGATGGCGCTCATTTCGTTCTTCTTTTTGCCGGATGCGGTAAGCCGTATCCTTGTCGGTTAGCTTTCACGTCGCCTCGTCGACGAGACAATTTTCTTGCAGCAATCCGTCTTCCTCATGACGTGGTCGTTGCTGTCGATTTCTATGGGAGTTTGTGGTGGGCTAGCCATGCTTGGATCGGATCTGGATTCTGTCAGGTGGGAAAATTTATATCCCACGGCGTTTAGAAATGATCGAGTGGTCATGAATCGGCATCCAAGCCAAGCAAGAAAGGGGGGGGGGGGGAGGGGGGGGTAGGAGAGCAAATCATAACGATACAGACCAATTACCTGTGAATCTTAACGTACCGGTGATCCGCATTCACGTAAGTTTCTCAGGAAATTGTAGCATCCCCGCAGGGTTGATGAGCTTTGCGGGTGAAAAATTCGACATTTATCAGACCCCCGGGATCACCTCTACGATCTCTTCGCGGGCTAAATGGTAAGGTTCCTTTCCATCTGGCCATTGAAAAGCGGATACCTTCATCAGCAAACTTTCCTACTTCGTGGTAGTATTTTTGATTTTTTTTTTGGCATTAACTTTGTTCGCTTAACGCTTTCAAGTCCCAAATCTTTAAAACTTGGCCCTTCCCGAGCATTTAATCCTTGAACCGTGACAGTCAACTTTGTGCAGCTAACACATTAATCAACCTAGTGAAAAAACATGCTAGCGGGAAGATTTCCAACTCCAGAAAAGCAGGAAAAGAAGTTTTTTTTCTCCAGTTCTTCGCTGAGGATGCTTGAAAATTATCATTTCGCGCCGAGCGTAAAGGAGAAAATTTGATATGTATGTCGCAGTACTCCCTGGTCATTTTTAACGAGCAATTTCACCCGGGTGGGTGACTTGGAAGGTTCACACCGCTCACCGTCACCATACGTTCGTGAATATGGGCACTAGTAATTCTCAACCCCGGTATGAGTATGATAATGGGGATTGATTTAATGATCAACTAATCTTTGTCTAGGACACGTTATACTGAATTCTCATTCTTTTCTCTCGTTTCTTTACTCTTTTTTTTCAAGTTACATAATCGCCTAGTTTACTTTCATAGTTTTATTTTGTTTATGGTCTATTTTTCAGTATGGGCTGCATTGTAATGGCTATCGGTCTCGCTGTCGACTACTCGGTTCACATCTGCTATCGATATCATCGCTCTGAATATGGAAGAGCCTCAGACAAGGTAACCTCCTACAAATTACTCCAGTAATACTATGTTTCCAAAGTTTTGACTTAATCAGGTTCGCGATACGCTCTGCTCTGTGGCCTGGCCAATAACCCAAGCAGTCACATCGACACTGTTTGGTTTGGCATCTACTGCTTTTGTTCCTGCCTACCTCGTCAGGGTGTTCTTCCAAACGGTGTATCTTGTAAATATTATAGGTAAGTTAATCTTTGGACTCATGGCCTTTTCCAACAGTTGGGGTATTTTCCCAGTGATTAGCAGTGAATGACCATTTTTTAATTCAACGTTTTTTCTTTGTTGACTAACTAGTTAACTTTTCCAAACACACCCCAAATTAGGTGGTCTCGAGTCGGTTCATTCTGTTTATTTTAGTCATTTTTTCACTTATTTATTTTCAATTACTTGAAACCAGTAAAACTGTGCTTAAAGACCAAGTTGATAGCGAAGGTTCTGGAAGTTTCCCACACATGATGCTGAAGAAATCCTGAATCGTTCTTTTTTTTCAGGATTAACACACGCGCTCATTTGGTTGCCACAATTAATTGCTGCACTGGATCCGTGCGAACGAGTTCCTTTAAGATTACGCTTGAAAAAGCACTAAATCAGGCCTTACGATAGATGTTCCTCAAAGAATCCCTCAATTCTATTTTTTTCTTTCTCTCTTTCATGCTGGTGCAATACTGGTTGCTGCTTCTTTCAGCACAAAGCCGTGTTCACATAATTTCTTCTGGATATCTATTTTTCTATCATTTTTCTAGTTTGTCATATTGTCATATTACTCATTCTCCTCTTCACTCTTGAGGTGCGCACATATAGCTCATTCCAAAGAATGATCTGACGTTTTTTTTTTCTATACTCAACTTTTATTTGTGTGATTTTTTCTGCCAAGTGTCTAGCTGCCTTGCCTAATTTATTATATTGTTTTATTTTTGTCATCAAATAATTTGAATAGTGAATAAATATATTATGAGAATGTCTACTGAACAGTAAGAGAGTTACATTTCCTGAATAGTTCTTCAGTAACGTTTACTAAACGGTACACAATCCGGAATAGGTGCCCCACCGTTAGCCGCTTCCACAGCCGGAGCCTGTCCCCCCCGAATCGTAGATGTTCTTGTTGATCCAGTTCCCGCTTGAAATAGCCACAGTATAAATATGGAAGCATTAGAGATATGAACACCAAATCCAGAAATTTGACCCAAATTGATTTTCAGCGACAGTTTGCGCGATTACAGGGTATTTTATTTCAGAAAAAGAGAGGAGAAAAGGTACGACCTCATCTGCTTCGATTACTGGAACCTCTTCTAGGAATGCAGGTTGAAAATTTCATAGGAGAAACTTACGTGTCGCGGTAATGACACACTACCAAGATCTTTTGGTAGGTATTATCCGAGCATTGTGCTGCTCCGCATCCAATCATCGATGTCTGCCACCAAGCCATCTACAAGATGGAAAATGTAAAAAATTGGCACTTTGTAGTTCTGGCGAATTTGTCATTAACTAGCCAAAGGGAGGCGTGGCCAGGCTACAAACGTTCGTACATTCTGTGGGTTCACAACTTCACAGAAGCTCGAAAAAAGTGACGTCTACTCTTCCCGGAAGGATAAACGGCAACTTCTGGTATAGGCTGTTTTAAAAGCGACAATAGTTGAGTAACTGTGAATATTTCCTGTCTTTCTCATCGTCCTCTTCAATTCCCACACTCTATCCCGCGCTCTCTGCTTTTCTGGTGTATTATCAGTTATCTTTTTTGGTGAAATGAACTGCAAATAGGCCGCAAAGGATGCCGCCAATTTTATAAATACCACTTTTTTTCTTATTGTGAAACTCATCCACTCAGCGAGAACTTTACAAGGTCCGTGAATGCGGTTCTTGCTTCATGAATTACAAGTTTTGCTGTCACTGTTTTCTTTTGCAATGATATATGAAAATTTTCCCGATCAATGCCAATGTGGTCAAGGTAGTGGTGAGATCAGGTGCTGCGCTAGTCGCGATCTCATTCAGGACGGTTCTTTTTTCTCAAAAACCCAAAAACACAAAACTTATTGTTTCAGGACCACCACTGAAGAAATCCCTCATATCGGATTTCGGATGCTTATAGAATTGTTCCTAGCATATTAATCTAGTGTGCATTGTTTAAAGGCAGTGTCTCACCTCATTTTCTATTCTGGGATATCAACAGAATCTGGACCAGCTCGACACACTGAGTTCAACTATGTATATGATTTTTGATAAAACTGTCAAAAACCCGCTTTCGAGGGATGAATTCAATTTGGAGTGGACGCGTTTCTCGGCGAGGAAGCGGTTATGAAGAAAAAAGCAAGAGGAAACTCGTCTCCCAATGCCGGTCTATGCTCGAAAACCACAGCTCTCAGATTTCGAAAAAATCACCAGATGCTATATTTGAAAAGGAATTTTCTTCTGAAGTTTTCATCATTAAAACCGCGCATGAGTCGCGACCTTATCTTCAGCAACTTTAAATAGCACATGTATTGTTTAAGAACTTCACTATAACAGTAGCTAAACCAGAATACCTGAGTAGCATGGCCAATCCCAGTATTAAAGCTGCTCCGGGTCAAAACATTACTTGGCCACCCAATAGTATTGAACTCAGCCTCCCATGCTTTGCTTGCGTCGATTCCTGTACCAATTATGGGCACCTTGTGGAAAAATCCAGGATTAGAATACGATTCATACTGCAACACGGAGAAAACGTACCGGATTAGGGGACCATCTTTTCTGAATTCTGTACTGATACAAATTCTCTCCAATATTCTGTCCATTTCGGTTGGAGTGCTCAAAAACGCATCTGTTCGCTACCTGTTGAGCGCTGTTTTCAAGAGTGCAGGACCAGTACTGAAGCAAGACATTTTTGAGTGATTTGATTTTTTTGTACAAAAAAGGCTTGTGGATATCATGGATGAATCCTGAAAGAGCACCAGTTTCCTCATGTCCGCCGCTGGTGGTTTGGTGATTCCACGCGCCACGTAACGTCCACGAGCAATCGTGGATCTCATATCATTGTGGTACTGAAATCCAGGAAACTTATATAGAACCTGACGAATGGGAATCTTATAACGCATATCCATACTAAATGTGCGCGTGCGTGCGACTATAGAATTATGGATACATTAGGACGCATTTCTGACGCAGCTCGGACGCAGGAGAGACGCAACGATTAACGGAAGAGGTATAACCAGTCGTGAGATGTGACATTATTAATGTTATTTTTTATTTTATTTCTTATTATTTTTATTTTTATTATACACAGTCATGAAAATCTGTCCGAAAACTCTCTTCGCTAAAACGCTTTACTCGTAGGGGGCGGGGGCAACCGCGCTCTGTGATTAGCCAGCTGCTCGGTCCGACCAATGACAGAGCCCGAATTTGGTATGGAACCCCTATAACTCGTTTTGCTGCAGCACAAACCTTCAGAATAGCGTTTCTGTCCGTTTGAGAATACTTTCCATTGCAATAGGTCTGCCTTTTCCTCCTTGAGTTCTGTCGATCCCCTAAAGAACACTGGAATCCCACACTACGACATATAAGGATGTAAAAATGCAGTAAATACTACCTTCGGTGTCGTAGATATCGTCTGGTAAGCCAGCATTTGGATCTGGCTTTGCTCCCTCATTCGCTCCATATCCGGGCGCTTTAATGACATCCAGTAAGAACTCTCGGGAAAGTTATGACAACCTATTGCTTACGTGGTTGAGTGCAATAACTACTTATTTACTGCCTATTTACTGGTTTACTGCACTCGCCCATGTTTAAAAACACGGCAAAGATCTCTTCATAGAAATAACTAACAAGTTACCATTAATGTCAGTTTCCCCTTCAATCTGAGAATCGTCAGTGAAATTTGTCGTCCCGTTCAATGCTACGGCATCATCCGATCCTCCGTCGTCTCGCTTCCTCCGTTCAAACGTAGCTACAAACGCGTTCTTAAGAGGGGACGGAGGCCATCTTGTTGGTGGTCCTGAATAGCTATGAAACCATCATTGGGGATTCCGAGAAAATGGCATCACTTACGTTCCTCCTCTATGGCTCCATCTGGAGCTGCTACATCCCCATCCAGATCTGAAGGCCATTCTATCGTCGAATCCCAATGAGCTACTAGTATTTACCGTGAGAACAATTCGCTTACCATCATCCTCTAGAGCTCCAGGAGGCGCTACATCCGCTGAGGAGCTGACATTAGTACAGAGGTGGGATAAAATTGTTAGAATCGACAGTAACCTCAATGAGACGATCATTTTAGCAACAGTGGCCCTCGGCCAGAGTTTAAATATGGAGGAAACAAACAATTTCGCCCGTCTCTGATTGTTTTGCAGTGCTGACAACGCCCTGTGAACACCCAATCAAAATCGGATATTGTACGATTGTTCAATTAGGGAGTACGCATCTATTACATGAAAATAAATAAATTGGCGTCCGCATAGGCTTTGACAAACTGTGGACAGACTCTTTCGTGGATTCTTCCTGAAACGTTCGACATAACGTCGGTGGTTCAGCATTAACCTTTGAAAGAAATGGATGACCCCTCAACATAGGTCTTCTGTCAGGCACAAAGCTGGATCAACCCTTTTTTCCTCAAGAAATTCCTGAAATGAGTAGAGGAGCTTGCGGATTTCCAGCTCATCCAGAATCTAGGATTTCAACTACTATTTCATCTAATTGATGAAGATACAATTTGCTAGTTCTATAACAGTGATAGACCGCATCAAAGTCATGAAAGTTTTTCCACCAGTAACTCTTTAGTACAATGATTATGTTCCTTCCAGTGCAGGATGCAGGAATTGCTAGCCTTTTGGGGGAGGGGGGAGGGGGGTGGCGGAAAAGGATTCAAAAAGGATTCAATCCGTGACCCAGATTGTATAGCAAAGATACTAAAAGTATTGATTTGAATATTAAATAAATACTAATAATTATTAAAAATTAATAATAAAGATAAACAATAAAAAAAGCCTATACAGTATTTTATAGCGTCTCACTCCTGCGTCCACTGCCAGTACCTTCTTCCAGAAATTTGTAGAAAACAAAAATAAAAGTAAAACAAGTGAAAGGATTCTTCGCTTATTCTTGCTGTCTTATAAATCCTACTACACAGCGGGTGACTTTTTAGGGAAATGATGATGTCTCATTCCAAACTTTAACGGATTTCAATTGTGCAGTCGATGTATTAGGCTGTGTTTATAGTCGAAGGTTGAAGGCCAAAAATAGCTAGAACAAGAAGTTCACAACGACAGGTCCACAACGTCGACGTGTTTCACCAACCTGGCGCGACACGAACTCGGTCCATCGGGAGTTTTTCTTTTTCCAGGGAAAAAAGTATAAACAGGACGCGACAAAAATCCACACCTCTGCGCCACGAGGAAACCCGACAACTGCAAATGCGCGACCTCTGTTCGCATGTGCTTCCACACAGGACCTTTCGCTTCTGAGCAGTTTGCATGTACGCGACTGTCGCGCCGCGATGCAGTATAAACAGAACCCTAGGCTGAATTTCACTACTGTTCCTCTTACAAATTTCATTTTTGCCTCGAGTCCGTTTAAGGATAGGAGCGAAAAGGATAATTTACTATTTTTCGTATATTTCTCTTCTTTGCTACTTCAGTTTACCTTGTATTGGCTTCTCCTAATTGCAGCTGGAAGTGAATCTTTTTTATGGCACTGTTCATGGATATCGCTCACTATTCATTGCTCCCCACTTAGTACTTTTTCTCATCGTTCTGAGCTTCTTGCCAGAGGAATTTGTAGCATTATATAAATGTTTTTTACAAGACTACGTACACCAGAGAATATTTATTGTCTAGACTTTATTGCTTAGCAGTGACAACACCCACATAATAGAAGTGTTGAAATAAATGTCCATTAAAACTTATCATCAAAATACAAAACACTTTCACACGATAAATAGAACCTCAAATAAATTGCACTCGATTTGTTCAACGTCGGAAGAGCACGAATCGTGAGAGGGATTTCGGTAGTTGGGCAACGAACGCTTTGGTAGGGCTGGTCGGAGTCGGCGCTGGTGTGGGTGCACCGTTGCACTTCACACCACCGTTTGGCACAATCGTGGCGGGACCTCTGGCGGCCGGCGCTATCCGACCGTCCATCATTCCGAGAAGATGCGGGAAGTCGAGTGCAGCACACTGAAATTTCGACGAAAATTATTAGAAGACACTTGTAACTGTGAGGCTAAAATTGTTCAAGTAATGTAGAACAGCATTATTTTTTTTGGCTTGGTTTTTTTTTTTGATTTGGATTCCCTAGCCCTAATAGCAGCTGAGGCATCGTGAGAAGGACGGGGCGTGGCCAGAGCTCTACGATTGGTCCATTCAAACAGTCCCTTGGAAAAATATAATAAATACTTTTAGCACCATTTCTATTGCCACTCGATGTAATCACATCATATTTCCAATTTCTAGGGTGAAATCTTATGAGTTGAAGAAGTTGGTTGCAAGGTTGACTGAATGGGCCAATCGCAGAATATTCACCACACCCTTTTTGGCTTATTGTGCAGGACATGTGCTGAAAACCCGGTGGATCGCAACTGGGTTACACCTCGGGCATAGGTCAGTTAGGTTTTTCATCGTATCACCGGAAAACTGGATCAACCCCATTAAGCCGGGGGAATCAACTTTTGTATTTCACTTTGGTAAAAATCAGTAATATTCGTTGACAAATTGTTAAATCATGCCAAAACATTTAAACTTATTCAAAATTCGGTCCTGATATCCTTGAGCAATATAAGTTATGTATCCTCTAAAACAGATTTCAATCCTGTATGCTCCCTAACGTTATTCACCAATCGCGATGGAGTTGGATACTGACAAAAAAAAGGAGGGCACGCCCACAGTTCTCAGCTTGTACTCTCACTTCTCATGCCTTCTGTCGCTAATTGGAAAGCAGTAACTTTGTACTTGTTTATCAGTAAATATCACAGGTGTTTGCTGGGTAACTTGTCCTTATAGGCTTTCCAAACGACTTTGAGACCTCTGTGTTCATGCATTTACTACGAATCAGGGCATAACTAGACTAATCCTAGCACGAAAATGGACGAGTTTCCTCCTTGTATCCACCAATCAGAGAAAGGTGGCGGACCACCCGCAATGATCTACTACCTACATCTTAATTATTCGAGTTTCTTACGTGGTGCATAACTTCATAAGCGAATAGTGTGCCCATTTTTGAATTTACAGGATCAAAGCCATTCACAATTCAGTTACCCTTAGGTACCAGTAAGTGATTGAGAGTTACGCGAATAGTCATTACTTCTCCAGAAAATATTCTTCAATGCAATCAACTCATCCAGCATAAAGGGTGTAAACTCGGGCCCTCTAAACTTGATGCTCTCCCAGTACGCATCTTTTACGCTTCCAGGAACATGCTCTGGAAGAAATGGATCACTCGGAAGAGGAGCGGCTGTTGCACTTTCAGTAAGTAGTTCAATTGAATTTCTATGCATGAGCTACTTCTTAGTTAGATCTGACAGAATAAGTGACACTTACTAAGAATAGTAAGTAATGCAACAGTGGCTTGGAAAAACTGTTACATATCCAAGAAGTCTTGGAAACTGTTTGACAAACGTGTTCCCAGGATTTTCACCAACCTCAGCCTCATGTTCCGTGAAGTCGTCGATATCTACGAGAAGGGAGTCATGTTCCATGTGAAGGCTATCACGTTCAATCAGTAGCTGCACCAGTTCCAGGTTTTTTCCTGAAAAAAAAATAAAATCCACTTTAAATAATCGAGCGGAGTTTAATACTCGTTGAGAAAGACCACTTCTAGGTGGAATTTCCATTGGAAACAGATGAAACCCAACAGGAGGAGGTCTACGTAGCAGAGTCCTATTGAAATATAATCCACTCTTTAACTAAGGATTTGAAATTGGTTCAAGGAATGCCCCGTAGAACCCTCATTCCATGCTGTAATGAGGACAATTTTGCTATAATTAACGTGCTTATACCCAGCGGCGTCGAGCTATGCAAACATCGTGCGAGTTTATTGAGGTAATGAGTCCTTCTGAATCATTTCGCAAGAAGAGATCTATGTAAGAAAGCTTCCTTGAGGTCCACTTTCTATTTTCTTGTTTGGGCTCCCCACAGTGAGGTGATTGAGTCCTAGAACCCAAATATGTTCCAAGGATTCTATAAATATTAAATTCTATAACTTGAGTAGGTTTTGGGAAGTGTCCTTCAATACTGATCGTCCCTGACATTCGGTTGTCGGAGAGGAGCGAAGTTACACAGTTTTCCTGCGTGAATCTGCTGGATGCGAAGAACGATTGCAGATGTTACTTTACAATAGAATGATGGAAAACGATGTTACTTCCCAGCACCCCGAAAACAAGTAAGTTCATGGTGCTTGTTACTGTTAATGAATTACCTGTTATACTCCTTTGATTCCCAGAACACTTTAGCTACAATCCATTGCATTTCCTGGATGACTTTCTCAAGAGTCTCCCCAGTGTATAGGACTTGTTAGCCGCAAATAAGAAAAAAATCCACAAAATCGTAACTTTAACTCACTATCTATGGCCTGCTCCATGACTTCCTTGATCCGCAACACCTCATCCATAGACATTTTCCTGAGATACTGTCGAGCTTGTCGAGGCACACCACTGGCTTTTGACTTACTGCTGTAATGTTACAAGTATGCAGAAATTACTTAGAAATTTTTGGAATAATAGTTACCTCCTATAGCGTTCTAGCGCTGTTTGAGCGGCTTTTTTCGCATTTTCCAGTACAGTCTTCGTTTCTGCGTGCAGCAGCGTTTGTCTTTCACCTATAATTACCAGTTTTAGAGTTAACTGTAAGTTAACAAGAGCGAAATGAGCACAAAGTGCTTCAGTTTTTATAGCGGGATTGTGTGCAATATCCAAGATTCAATCCCTTTGCCCAACAATCGTGGTGGCTTCAACACCACACGTTGGTCCATGGATTTATCGAATCGTCTGGAGAGTAAGGCAACACGTCACTGGTGACAACAATTTATCACGCTACATGTCCGCTAGACACGCCATCGCTTTTCTTCCAATCTTCCAGGAAAGTGCCAAGGAAGAGGAAGAGCTCACACCAATAAATCCAGAAAGAGCTGCAGATACGAATAGAAATTTATTCAATTGATTTCATGAAAGGAGGATTCCAGGAACGTCGGATCTTAGCGGCTAGAAGTTAGGAATGTTGAATACTTTCTCTTTTATTAATGGAATTATGAAAACACCGACTTAAAATAGTCCTGGCAGAGTGCCAAAGAAGGAGAGAACAAAGTAAATGTAAATGCACAATATTTTCTTAGTCCTCCTCTTTCATTAACGAAAACGAGTACTGATGTCTCGCTTCTCGGTATCAGTCATGTATTTTCGTATACTAATACTGTGAGGAATCCATACTTTCCCTGGATATACCACCCATGGAACTGCCCAAAGCCTAATTGATGGGTAGGGTCAGATTCAAAACAGATGGCTTGCAAAAAGTCTTCTCCATCAATGTTTTTATGTTTCAGAAGCTGTAGAAAGGCCGCCATGAGAAGTGTCAGTTGTCCCGCTGGGAATATTATATCCAGATATGTCAGAATAGTCATTTATATCCTCAGGATTTCTGCTCATCATTTTCAACAACCACAACTTCACAATATCTCTTTGGCTCAGTGAAGTCAGAGGACATCTTTTCGTAGCCACATTACATCCAGAAACATTAACACCACGGGTGGCCCAAAATTATGAAATTTTCTGGACTCCCGAGCCCAGCCTTAGCCCCGTGAGCCGTCCCCCTCCCCTCCTTCAAAAGTCATAACGTGGGCGAATTGTGTCAGAACGATTAGCGAGAGCGGGACAGCCATTTCAGTTGTCTGCATATTTTCGTGGATGAAAAGTGCAAATCATATTTGCATACCAATGAGCTTGAAAATGCTGCCCACGACAACAATTCAGGATGTTTTTACGCATCCTTGCTTTATGGATATTGGCTGTAGCAGTAATGCTTACATGTCATATTTTATAAGGTCATAACATCTGTGCTTCTTCTCCCATTATGTATGTCCATATTCATCTTCTCATTTTTCATGGATAGCAATCCCTGTAAGCGATTTTTTTGCGCGCACGCAATCCACGCTCTAAGAACGGCCTTAGGGACTACTTATCGAAGACAAATCAGCGTTCAAACGGATGGCAGAAAGAGACGACGGCAAAAACAGAGCATAGATTGCGGGGCAGGCCACACCGCAAAGACGACTTTCGCATGATCGAACCTCATGCGAATCCAAAATGGCAGAGCAATAATCCGTGTGTGATGGATGGTGGATTTAAACGACCAGTTGCATGCGCCACTAAATCAGTGACTCTGGCCGACGCCCGCCGCGGATTGAGCCTTACCGTTCATCACAAAATGCCCCGAGCAAGTCATGAGGGGATCAGTTGCGCGCGGAGGCTCATGGAGTGATGCTCTTCCTGGATTACGCGAAAAAAAAGAAGGAAGTGATAGATCAGAAGAAGGGAATTTGAAATCAGAATCAAGATGTCAGCAGAAATGGAATTTAATATTGGTAGAGACCATACTCTCTAACATTAACTGTGGTTAAAATCGGTTCCAATGGGAAATGAAGTTCGAGAGGCGCCAGAGAGGAAAACAGAGTGGGAAATAGCGCAGGAACTGAAGAGGACGAGGAGAAAAACTGGCGGAACGCACAAATACTCAACTACCACCACATTTGGAAGGAACTATAGCTAAAGTAATTCTCTTCTAATACCTCTGCCTTTTCAGCACTATATATACACGCGGATTTTCTTTTCAAAAATAGAATTTATTATTTACTACAGGTCTAGCAAAATTCTCCCAGAGCTTAAATGAAAATAAAGGTATCTCTTCATTTATAATGGAGACTTTAATGTCTCGTGATGCTATTAAGAATAGAAATAAACACCTAAGAATAAGCTATGAATGCGGCGAAGGTACTTATTGGGAGAACAAGACTTAAGAGTTGTTGAATGGACGAGTTCCAAAACCTTAACGACGTGAAAAACTGCAGTAATACTTGAGTTTTAAAAATTTAACCTAATTCCGGACATATTGTACAACAAAAAACATTGCGATGCGATTGAAAACTTGAATTAGGCTAGGGATTGAATGGATTCGATTCTTGGATATACTCAACACTTATTGTTTGTTGGGTTCCTGGAAAAACTAATATATTCGACAAGGATAACCGCTACTACCGCTACTGCTTGGGTTGCAAAACTCGTGTGCATTAATAAATAAATGATAAAATAATAGCATAAAGCAGGATAAAACTGTCGCTACGCATTCCATAATACTTCCTCATCCTGGATAATCATGAAGAGTTTAGAATCCATATTTGAAATACATAACAATTCGTCAGCAAAACGTTCGTCAGCAAAACGTCCCAAAAAAAGTAAACTTTGTGATCTTCTGGCGACAAGGTCACTGAATAAACCTAGAAATGATTAACCAAGTTGTCCTTTACTAATCTCTTCGTAATCCTGGATACGCTCAAAGCCGAGCCACAGGAATAATTTAAATATTAGAATTTCATAGGGTTTGTTTCATCTTAAAATTCGAACGCTTTGATAAGGCAACCTGTCGCGTTTCGAATAATTCGAAAAGCAGAACAGCTGCCGTTTTTGGATAGTCGAACAACTGCTTCATTCAGTTTCAGGATCAATAATGATTTATTTGGCTCAGTTGGTCGGTTCTGTAGCTCATTTGCGTCTGATCTAACAGTAGTTACAATAACGGTGGTAGTAGTAATATTAGTGTTATTTGTGGTAGTCCAATTTATCTGCAGTCTAGACTACAGCATATTATCCGAGAAAGTAAAGTGAAGAGCTTTGGAATCGAAAACCAAAAACTAAAATCGAACGGGAAATCGAAGGGAACGCGTGGTGCTCCACGAACAACCCCTGCTGACATTTGATATGGCAGTGTACATAAGTAGAGCAATCTAACACGCTGACGAAAAAACTAGAAATCCTATGAATCCTTGTCCTATCCAGCTGTCTATTGTAGCATGCTAAGCTACACTTCCAGAATAATCAAGGAATAGTACTTTTAAAATTAGACGATCCTACTCTCCGAATTTCCTCTGGTATATTTCAAAATAATAGATGTAACAAATGACAGCAGTTAGATGCTAAGAACCTGAGAAGAGTAAGAAAAGCAGAGAAACAAGGCGTTTGGAAGCCAGTTTTGCAGACGAGGATATCAGTGCGCTATGGGAAAATCCGGAAATAGTTCCTTCCCACCTCCAGAATAGAATAAATTACGCTCTTAAGCTTGACGAATATCCGATGAAAAACAATATACGCTCATATGTTCCACGTTGTGAAGCCCTAATCCAAGGATTTATTCTAACAGGAATTACCTATAGATTGAGCATGGATTCTCGTCCCGGCCTGCTATGGGTCCCGAAAAAAATTGAATTTAATTGTTTTAACGAAGAAATTTTCAGGTTTTCTCATCAAGCGAAAGGGAATCTGTCCAAAAATTGAGTTGATACCAAAAATCTTGTAAAGAGAAATGAGTAAAATTCCAAATATTCAAAAGCGAACAACCGAAAATAGTGATGGAAAATCGAATTTGTTCCAAGATCGAATTTCGAATCCGTTTTGAAATTTTTAAAATTCTACTGTTTCTTATCAGTTATATTTTCGAAGTGTTGCAGAACAAGCCTGAAGAGTTCTGGGATTTTCAGTCCACCACAGAAATCTTCTGGAATATTTAATCCAAACACTGCCAGTCATAAAAAAGCTCTTTTTTGGGAATTTCGCGAGGTTGCCCATTGAATTTGGAGGAATTACTTTTAGTTGTTGTTCCACCATATCAAATGTCTATGAACTTGCATTCTCGCTGAGCATCAATACCTTTGGAAATCTCTCTGTATCTATCCAGAAATTCCCAAAAATCCATGCACGCAATGCGAAGGGTCTCCATGCACCTATTCCACGGCACATAAATTCTGAAGATCTTGCCAGCTGTCATGGGCAACCGTTGCGAGAGACATTGAAAATATTGGTCAATCGCGCAAATGTAATAATATACATGGAATCCAGGCGTGCTATCCCTTAGCGAGAATAGCGCTGCACTTGTTCTGCCTTATTTATGCATGAAAGCAGCAGCTGTGCAGGATTCCGGGTGGTGAGCTGGACAATAACACCATTAACCAAATTAGGTCCTTATGCACTTAGGAATATCCTTAGAGCATTCATGTGACATTGGATTTATTAGGCTGTAAGCTGACATATTAAAGAGTGCATTGCCCTTCACAAAATCCTCAAAGTTCTGGATTAATCCATTTCAAAGTAAAAATCCTTCACAAGCTTGGATAAAGCTTGAGGAATATGAAATTTCCACAATACGGTATTGTTATTATTTTGAAAGGGCGATTGCATGTCATGAGGGCAAGTGAACTTCTTTATGGGCACTTAAAAATCCATTGAGAGGAAACATTGATATAAAGATGATGATTGATGCCTCATGGCCAGCTCACATTGGATTCTAACCCTCAGGATGTTGATTACTGAACTAAAGCGCCCCATGGATAATGTTTGCACAAGTCTGGATAAGATGGGAGTCCGTCTTCAAGTGGCGCTCACATAATCTACCTGGAAAAAATAATTTTCTACGCTTCATCATTGCAAATTTTTGCTGTCAAGTGATATTCAAGTTGATTGAATCCTCTCCATGTCGTTCGAATATTCGAATAATTGAAACTCTGAATACCGGAAAAATTTGAGGAAATCCAGGTTTTCTTCAAAATTATTGAGGAGTCAGATTACTCGAATAGTCGAATTCTTCCATCATAGCCAAGTCCATGGTTCAGGAATAGTGCAGTCAAAACCAACATTGCACGCTCTAATGCAAATTCCTGTGTCAGCTTTCATCCGTGCAAAATGAGCATTGGAGGAGGTGAAACCGTGGTCTCCTGCCAATCCATAGAACTTTCGTTCTGGGATCCCTTTCTATATTCAATCTTGTTTTGAGCCTAATCCCGAAAAAAAAGAAGATTACTTAAGAAGCTATTCAGCGAAGGGTAATAACGTGAACTACATAGGAGGACGGATAGTAGATGGACCGGAACCAGGAGACCCTGGATAAGGGATTATCCTGAATATTTGCTAACCATGTGATCTTTGGGTGAATATATATACGCAGCAAAATTTAGTGGCATACAACACACAAGGGTACCGTTGACGTGTTGAATCTCAAAGAAATATACTACCCTATTTAGTTAGGACCGAATAATGCATTGGATACCCATCGATCTATTTGGAGTTCGAAAATTCGTTTACGAATAAGTCTGTGGGTCTAATGTTTGAAAAATTGGGAGCAATGCCATCCTTCAGGAATGATAAGGAGGCATTTAGGTCTATCTCTTCCTTGAACATTTGGACTCTTCGAATGTAGACCTAAATGGATAATTGAATTTATGGAGTTATTCGATTTTTATTCGGTCCTAAATACACTACCCTAGTAATTAGGTCAAAAATTACGCGATCTAGTGCAGATTTCTGTTACAGTGCAACGTGCGGGCGTATAGTAAGCATCGGTCCAAAAAACAGACTTCGCTAGAATGTCGGGACTCCAGATTCATTCTTGAGTGAGTACCTTTGCGATCCTGAACCCTTCTGGATATTCCCTGTATGTTTGGCTGAGCAATGGAAAATTGCTGGGATGTTTCCCAGCAGCAAAATGCTCTCAGCACCGAGCAACAAAGGAAAAGTCAAACTGTCGCAAATGCCCCACAACTAGCACTTGACTTCAAAATCCTTGTTTTCTGGAACAATACCACCAATGAAAACCCATGGAACTGATTAAAACCCCTCACTTACACGCGCATGCAAACCGCTTGTTCACTTCGCCGTCTGCTAAGCTTTTGTTTTCGTCAGCAAATTGTCGTGTCGAAAATCTGCATATGTGCGTGTGTCTCTGTGTTTGTGTGCCTACGTGTATCGGAGGGTGTGTGAATAGGCGCTGAGCTCACACTGCCTCCTAACAAATGTTACTCAGTCAACCTTCTCCGCCGATTCGATCCGTGAATTCCTGTGGATTTGAATAGTGCAAGAAAAAACGAAGCAACGGCGGAAATAACGAAAACACGCGTTAGGTGGAGAAAAAATGCACATGCACGTTATCCATTATCCGAGCATGAAATCGATAGCGGTAGAATGAAATGCTGAAAATCCTGGAGGAAAATTCTTACATGGATCCAAATGCTGCTCGTGAACAGCTCGATCGCGTAGCTTTCGTAGGTATGGATCTTCTCTGGATGAACCGGGACGACTCGTTCCTGAAAAATGCTTGTATCAAAAACAATATTCAAGATGGCCCTGCAATCCAGATGGGTGTAAATCCAGGATCCGCTATATTTCAAGGATACCATAGGAATAGGAAAACCTAGGAGCCACAATCACTTCCGGGAATGAGCGCAGGTTCATTTCAGCGCTTGAGAAATTCCCGCCCACAAGAACTATTGGTTTTTCGAGGATATCAGAAAGAGGTGTAGATTATCAGGATATCCACAGGCTAAGCCACATTCAATTAACCGAAGGCTTCGTTGAGTGTAAGAAAGTTGAAGTGTGAGGGTTTGAAGTTGTGTCGTAGCTTCATGTGAAACTGCTCAGCATTGACAGAAAAACAAATCCATGAAATTTATCCAGGCTATTACCAACCATCTGTTTTGCCGAGGATAAGTATTCCCTTTGAGGATTTGCTATTTCTCACCTCAAGGGTGTGCTATGTCTTTGCTAGAAGCGTAATGAAGAGAAAAACGGACAACAGGTGGATATTTTATTCGAAAAAATACATAAGCTGGCAAAAAGCGTAGCCAGTAGCCAAAGCTCTAGGCCTAAACCAAGGTGTTTCGCCAAGGATTCTACCCAATTTTTTGTCTATGGAAAAAACCCTGGAAAGTGGAAGGAATTCCATGAATTTCAGCTATACTTTTTTCACTTGAGCGATTATATTTTATTACGCTCATTTCACTGCAACTGGAACAACTTAGATTCAATTAGCAGTTATATTCATAGCCCATTACACATCAACGAACACATATTTATCATTGCTGGTGTGTTTTTGTCAGCCATTCAAGGATTACTGTAGTTCCTCGATTCTACAAACTATTTGCGACCCATAGAATGTTTACTCATGCAGATTCTGGATTTCTCTGGACGAAAAAACCATTCAAGTAACTCCACATTTGACATTTGCACACCCACGCGGAAAACGAGGAAGTTGTTATTTCCTGCTGGCTCACTGTGGCTGTTCCCTGATGTATGGCCATAGGAGGTATCCATAAAATCCACAAACCTTTCAGATTTGGCGTTGATCGCGACTTCGGCACCATGAACTCGTCATCCGACTCGGATATCTCACTCTCCGACGCGCTTTCGGCAAGCTCGTTCATATAGCATACCTAGAAGCGGGCAGTTGTGTACAACATCCTTGGCTAACGAGTATCCTCAAGGAAGGGTACTTATGCCGGAACTTGCACGGAAGAGCTACGGTAGCATGGAATTTTGCATGGACGACTTTTCAGAATGTGGCTTGGTGAATAGTCAGGTTTGTACTTGGTGCAAAAAAAAAACTTTTGGAAGAGGACGTGCAAGGTCTACTGCGATTTTCGAAGATGGGTTTAAAAACCCTGGTGTTTTCTGACTAAGGAAGGTAGAGAAGCGATGAAATCCGAGAAGCCAGATAGCAATGCTCTATGTTGATAGACCGAGGAGATTAGTAGAACTTGCAAGCTACTCGAGATAGTGAGTGATTCCAGAAATTTCAGGATACAAACCTGTAAATTCATGGCAGTCTGCAGTCGCAGAGCCAAATTAGACCGGTGAGGCCGTGTGCTCACCGCCGGGCTGGCTCCTTTCCATGAGTCGGCTTGTAACGCTAATCGACGTCGTACCTATAATGAGCATATTTACTACGTGGTATGTAGTTATTGCTCAAAATGCGAAATGGCATTTTCAGTCGGCGGCGGGCCTATGGCCTATTTCAGACGCGCAAAGGCAATATCCTTCATCGCTTCGCCAGATGCAGTTCTCATTCTCCTCATTGACGTCGCGTTTGAATTCCCCTAAGGCCAACGAACTGCCCAAGACGCAATTTGCCTCAGCGCACCTCCCTCAATCTCGTCGTTCTTCTTCCTCCTATTTACCTCGTTCACGCTTTCTCGCCTGTTTGTCATTCACAGCCGGTCGGCTGAATGTACTTGCAAATACGATTTGTGCGACGAAATCAGCTGTTCAGCGAGGCATACACGTCGTCGTCGGCAAATTGAGTCCCAACGACGAAGACGAATACAACTTGTCAACGCTTCCTTGACTCAGCCGAACTCAGCTCCGAGCCGAGCTCAGCTCGCCGCCCGTCGCCACTTTTTGACGCACTTCCGAGATTACTCGTGTTTGGTTAGCGGCGCAACATGGGTTCGCACGCGAAACCTCGGCTGCTTCCAGAAAAACTCCGCAAAAAAAGCGCCCTTGCTGTAGGTACATGCCTCCTGCATCCGCGAGCACTGACAAAAATATTCCTCTCTGCCTAACAAATGAGGCTCAAATCCGCTCGAATGAAAAATGAGCCATGATTTGCTAGAGGGCTCCTGGACGACGAGCCTTCTGCAAAATCCACACATCCACAGCGATTCGGGAATTTGATCACTGTTAAGTGCCAGGAGCGGGATACTTCCAGCAAATAATAGCGCTCATGACGTTTTTCCCAGCTAATTGCAAATAATTGCATGAGGTCACATTTCAGTTCTTCGTTATTTGGTCGTGCGCTCTTTGTAATTCAATCCGTGAGAGGCAATCTGGCCGTCTGAAGAAACAGCAAAGGAAAGGACCGGGATGAGGATGACGTCGAAGTTTCGAGGATTGTTTTTTTTTCAGGAGTAGAAAAGGTAGTGATGAGTGGGGGAATGGCTATGGCACGAATATGGCTAATAAGAAATAGAAAAAGGGTAGAAGAAAGCTAAGCTTTCAACTTGATTTTCATGGATTTTCAGGATATATGTAGAACTAGGCATTGATGAGAGCAGATGGCTTACTAAGCGATGCAGTGCAGTCTCAAGAACATGTCCATGTATGGGAATGATAAATGAGTGTCAATAGCTAAATTAAATCCACGAATCCAAGAAGATGCGAAGACAGGGAAAGGGCTGCTCACCTCTTCGCCTAATAGCCTACGGTCGTGCTCCTCACGCTCTCTAGCTGCATTCGTAAGCTGCTCCTCCAACTTGACGAAATCCAACTCGGGCAGTCCTGGAACGGAAAGAGCCGTTCGCTGAGGTTCTGGAGGCATAACTGGTGAGCAGTGAGGCTTAGAGCTATAGGTAGGTAGAGCGCTGTGCCGCACTGACTACCAGAAGAAGTAACTCGTTTAGAGATGGCCCGAAAACAAACCAGTATCGAGATTTTGCAGCTCCAAATTGATACTTTCACGAATCGCCGACATATTAGCAGTATTTTTGAGCATAAACGAGTCCATTGAGATAGAACTTGGCGGTTGACGAAACAGCAGCAAATTTGAATACCTAAAATGAAAGAAATGAAGGATGAGGGTGAGCGTTTATGGATGGAGGGCACATGAACTCGGAATCGCCTCCGAAAATCAACAGTTGTGGCGTTTAAGGCGGCAGAATACGGCAATAGCACGCTACCAGCTAACGTTCTTGAGAAAAACACTAACTGTAACGCCTCCACGAGCCGATTTGACTAATTTAACACGTTAAATGCCTCTAAGCTGTCAGAAAAGTACACTAGCCGTAAGGGGGAAGTAATTATTCCTTCACTCACCTGTTCGTACTATCCTCATCGTAGAGAGTTATAGCTGAGCCGGAAGAGTTATTTGGTTCGCTGCCTGAATGTGTGGAGTTATGCGAATTCAAGTAATAATACTAATGAGCTCCCTATAATTGTTGGGTATTAGTGTATATCCTGGATTTCCTGGAAGTTATGTCTCTATTTCAGCTTTAAAAATTTAATAGCTAGTAGAGGAAGAGGAAACCCAGAAGTTTAACTATTTCAAAACGTCTGTTTTTTTCTAGGACTTCCGGAGAAGCAGGAACCTTTCTCCAAGGTAATTTCCTAGCTACTCATTGGTCTTCTGAAGTTATTTCCCAATAGAGAAAAACTGAGTGTTCAGTTCAAACAGCGAGGAAACTAGCAGTTTGTCGGCATATAATAAGCGCCCTCTTACTAATCAAAGAGCAACCTATTTCCTGAGGCAGCGTCTTGTGCCTCATCCTGAACATGTGAGATAAACCATCAAGAAAGAAAGGGCGGAAAGCTGTGCGAGGTAATATCCCTTATTCCACGATTTTCATGGATAATAACAAGGACTGTTCACCTAATGTCGGAAAGTTAAGCACGGCTACAATGTTGAAGGAATTTGTAGGCTAAGAGAAAGAGAAAAAAAAACTTCAGGAGCTCTCTAGAAAACCTTTTCCGCACAAGTTCACACGACTTCGCAAAAAAACGCTAGGACATTTTAACGCTGAAGACTTTCTAATCAAGTTTTCCCAGCGAGACGGCCTCATAAATAGAAACACGGCGAAAAATGTTCCGAAGCGAAATTCGTGCACAGTTTTGCAAGTTCTTTAACAGTAACAACACGCAGTAATGTTCCACGAACATTTAGACGATGACGATGACGAAAACCAGTTGTGTGAAGCACTTCGCATACCTCCTGAGGTGAACGACTCGCATGTGGTTTCCCGTGATTCCCGATCCAACCGATCCACAAGCAAACGTGGAAGTTTCGGGAGCTGTTTGACGCTAGTGGCCTCTGTAAGCATAAAGTTAGAATCCTAGAGTGAAGTGATTTCCCTAGCGATGAGCTAAGAGACATGAATTATGCATGACGCGGAGCGCTTGCGTCAAGCCGACCTTTTCGAGGGGATAACTCTTCCGGTGATACATCCGTGTCACGGGCGCTGCACGTACTTGACATTTCAAATGAGTCTTCTGAGCATGAAGTGGAGCCGGAACCGCCGTCGACGTCTGGCCCTTGGCTGCCTGAAATTCACGGAGGTAATCCGGCAGTTTTTCACGGGGTCATCCTCCAGGTACTATGCAGTCCAAGGATCATACCCTGATTATTCTCCAGTGAGGATAGCGACTCCAAACTCGACGAATTCGACTGCTGATTCTGCTCATCGTCGACGGAACGCAGCCGTAACAACTTCACCACGTCCATACTACCCGCATAGTTATTATTGTGCTCGGATAACAAGATATCGGCCAATGTCCGGACAGTGGTCGGAGCAGGGTCGTGCTCAAAATCCTTGCCGCAAACGGATTCCATCGTTGACACACCGCTGTCGTCACGCGCTTCTGGACTCGCAGCACATCCGTAAACTGTCGTCAGGTTCGGCGAACTCGGTCCCTCCATTGGAAACAGCGGTAATTTTGCCGGCTGGCGAGCCAACATCCCCTCAGAACTTCATTGGCGATCAATGCGCAACACGTTGTGTGGCCACCACGGGTGGACCTAGTAATAAGGCCTATATCTGAAAAACCTCGGGAATTTCCTGGATATAATCCAGCTACAGCGAAGGTAGAGAGCACGAATTTGAGAGGGTCAAATTTCACTTAACAATCGAGCATTCTTAGGACGACGCACATAGCAGGGATGCAATTACCAAGAGGAAATCCAGAAAAAAAGCAAGCAATCATTGGAATGCTTCAATACGGTTGCAAAACAACCAGCAAGGAAGCGAAGTTCTAAAATATGCAGCTGCATCCGTTTCATAAATCACATGACTAAACTATGAGTAGAGAAAAGCGATGAGTGCATCCAGGGAATTCCGGGAATTTCTGGAATGCTGGTTGGTACAGTTTCAATAGGGTAACGCAGCTTTTCAGCATATCTTTTCAGAAAAACAAGAAGATCTTTAGTTGACTTCGGTAAGGTGTTAAAGACTTCCAGAAACACACAGGGAAATTTTCGCAAGTCATAGGAGAAATAGACGAGGGAATAACACGAGTGTCTTTAGATGATTTCAAAGTTCTCATCTTCTGAGAAAAGGGATTTATGTCTCAACAATACCTCAGACGTTGAAGACGTTACCTAAATTACCTGTGTAGCACTGATT